>SNQJ01S0002158.1:29046-40247 GCA_010110895.2 Picea sitchensis | reverse complement strand
TAAGAAGTCCTCTTACATTTATTATATCTAACTACCCATTTATTATATCTAACTACCATAGTGGGCCTTATTTAATAATATAGTGGACCTAGTCCACCTTACATTGAATGACCTCCACTATTATCACTATGGGCCCTCTGGCCCCCCCATTACCTCTCTAGCTACCTAACATTTGGGAACAAAGAGATTTAAGCAGTCTATTTAAATGACACTACTCAAAATAAAATTGTTAGTTATCAATGATTCATTGTCCAAATTCTGAATTTGACAGTCTGAGCACTTGTTTTATGATTAGAAATATGTCATCGTTCATTATTTTTACATTTGAGAATTATGAGCATCTTTGTCAAAACCGTTGTCTTCTGCAAATATCTTAATGCTGAAGTTCCAAAACATTCCAAACAATATTATGAAAAGACATAGCCTTGATGATGCATAATATGAATTGAAAAAGTTTGGCAGGTGACGGTCATATATGTGAGTAATTGTGACATTAGTTCATTTAACTTACCCTGAATTAATGGTTTGAACTGTTTGGGAAAAATGTCTTAAAAGAGCTACCAGACATTTTAATTCCCAAGAAGTGCTGCCAACTTGGCTATCCAAGCAAGTTTGAGGAGTCATGCATCTGTGAAATAAGTAATTTGGGTATATGCTTCTTCAAGTGAGCTGAATTTCTCTTCAA
The DNA here is from genome assembly GCA_010110895.2 of Picea sitchensis. NCBI lineage: Eukaryota > Viridiplantae > Streptophyta > Pinopsida > Pinales > Pinaceae > Picea > Picea sitchensis. Next base: position 39,562 of record SNQJ01S0002158.1, on the reverse strand, counting down.
CTACGTCTCTACCCCAAAAGTGTTGGAGGAGTTTTCTGTAGGATAACTGTGGAAAGCTCAAATTGATTTGAGCTTATTTAAAGCTTGTTATCCGTTCTGTTGATCACTGAATGTCAAATTAGAAATTCAGTGGTGTCCCAATGAAGTTTTCAGAACACTTCATATGAAGAGTACTCTAGTTGTTTTTGGTTCAGTTTTGTAAATTATTTTACTTTTTGCATTGATAAAAATGGAAAGGTATGTGCAATTTTTTATAGAGTGATGCTTCAGTGATGTTATGCCAAAGTCATAGGTAGAATCTCACAACATGTTTTGCTGGGTTATCAGCTATCATCTGGCAGAGAAGAAAATGCCTTCTGTTGACGGACATATATTGGGCATAAAGTTGGAGCAATTTATATTTGATGCATTTCCCTATGCACATTCAATGGCTCTCTTTGAGGTTAGTTCCCAATTCATTGGTTTATCTCATTTTTATTCATGTTTTTGTTCTCTTAGAATTCAATGTATTAGAGATTGTAATTTTATCCCTCTCTTTTTCCTATTTAGTATTTATCTTCAAATAGGATTTTGGTAAGAGTCTGTTGATGATCTGTGCACAGGTGTTGCGTGAAGAAGAGTTTGCACCTGTTAAAAATGCAAATGGCAATGCGACTGATACACCTGAAACTGCCCGAATTCTTGTTCTCCATCTTCATACTCGCTGGGTTATTGCTGCTGGTGGCTTTGTGACACATTCAGTGCCTTTGTACACAACTGGTATGGTATTATTCATGCTTAGAAGTATTGGTTAATTTTTTTGTTCTTAAACATTATATTTCTTATATCATGGTATATTTGAATGGAAGATATGGATTTAATGCTAATTCGTGAAATCATACGATAATTTGCAATGAAAGGTCTGTCTTTTAGCTCAAATCACATTAGAATAGAAAACAGACATGGCTGTTATTTTGCATGTGCATGCTTGTACATGTATATACCTATGTGGCACATATTACCCTGAGTGGATTGTTGACAATTTATTCAACTACGCACATTTAGGCATCTTTGTAATAATAGCTTGATCATAGAGCATACAATTTTTATGGGTCCTCCACTAATCCAAATACTACAAGTATATGGAGAAGAAGAAAGGGCGTGGATTCCTATTTTCCATTTATAGAAAAAGTGAGCTAGAACATAATATGGATATTCAACCTTATGGAAAGCATGATTGCTATTCATGCAAATTGATAGAGGTGGTGTTATTTCCACTGGTTATATGTATCATTAATTATTCTAGCCCAATAAACCTTTACAACACCATACATGGACATTATCTTGATACCTTAGTATGATCTCTGTCTTTATTGATCCCTGGTGTGAAAGAAAACAAAATGACCATTAAGGGTGAAGTTAGAAATTAATGCTCATTTGGTATTCTGGTTGTCATGTTAGCAGTGCCACATAAACATTTGAAACATCTATATGCCGAAGATAAATTTAGGAAATTAGTTGAATAGATCTAGTGCATGCAATCTTGTTGAAATAAGACATGCATACAATTTGCATGAATGGTAATTAGTTAGGATAAGGTTCTAAAAGAGATAAATACTAAAAATGCTTTGTCTATTCCTAGCAATCTTTTTTAAGCACTAGAATTTTTTAGTGTTTCTCATTTGAGAAAATTTGATTGTGATTAGTTTATTTTAGGTTAGTTTCATAAAAACCTGAAGATCTGTTTTTGTTTTCAATCTCCAAGTTTGCCAGAATTTTGTAGTATTAACATATGAGATATTTTAAAGGAATGAGAAAATCCATTTAGTAAAGCTTCACACTGCACAGGTTATGCTCTTTCTTTGAGACATGTCCCCTGTGTTTCCTTGTCCTGGGGGAGTTACGGATTGCATGAGGAAGTACCTGTTTGGCAGGGCTCGTCCTTAGGGATAATGGGGGATGTCTCCCATGCCTCTTGGTTGTTTTCCCTGAAAGTGGAGATGTCTCCCCCCTGGCTATGCAGGGGATGTCCGAATGTCTCGTGATGGTTTTGGGGATGTCTGGGCATCCCCTGTCCAAATTGGTACCCCTGTGGCACCTGTTCAACAAAAAAATAATTACTCACTGGTTCTAAATGGAGAATAAGAATTGCTACAAGAAATAAAAAATCCTCCATACGAGCTGGGACCAATATTATTATTATAAATATATTATTATATTATTATAAATATAACTTGTAAAATCAATCAACCCTAACTAAGCACATTAACTTCAGATCTAATAAGTAATCTAGTCTCTATTTACCATGTTTCTTTCACCTTTTCCCAGTGCTCAATTCCCCTCAACAATCGAGTAAGGACTTCACACCCTTGATCATCTCTTCCAATAATGGTTGGGCCAATTATGTGGAGGTGTGGTGCTTGACTCTAGCTAATGCGATAGAAGTAAGACATATACTAATAGTCTTAAAGAGATTCCATATATGTATTATAGCTACAAACACTATCATAGAAGGACCTTGCATTTAAGCATCATTCTCTAACTAGTAAGCCATAGAAACCAAATGTTTTTAATCACATGCCATCATATCTTATGAGAAAGATAACAAGACATGTTTTTGTCTGGGCGTCCCCTGTCCAAATGGGTACCCCTGTGGCACCTGTTCAACAAAAAAATAATTACTCACTGGTTCTAAATGGAGAATAAGAATTGCTACAAGAAATAAGAAATCCTCCATACGAGCTGGGACCAATATATTATTATAAATATAACCCGTTGTCTGTTACATACATGGCGTTTCAGAGCCAAACTTAGTGTTTCAGTCACAAACACTTGAAACAAGAAAAACTGCGAGGGAAGAGTTGGAAGCTGAGATCCTGTAATCATCACACATATAGATGACTACCTGACTATACGAGTTTTAGAGTTATGGATCATGTTCAAGATTATTGTTATTTTATGAATACCTTAAACAGGAGTATCTGGTTTCAATCTGGAGATATTCCTATTTTAGGCATAGGGTGCAGCCCTCTGCATTGGCTGGAAACAAATGTGGGCACATCTTGCATCTGTAAAAAATAGTAAATTTATTTGAAAAATATTGAAGGTGATTCAATAGTTTGTAAAGTTTAAACAGTTGAGTTAAAGTTGCTTGTGCTTGCTGGATGACAGTTTATGCTTAACATGCTCAATTGACCTCCTGATCTAATATGGTACCACGCCCAATCTTTTTCTTGTAAAGTACTTTATTTTCTGTAACTTTAGATTCATCAAATTCCAAGGACATTCTTCATTTATTTACTTTTATCCTGGAACTTAGAACTGCACAAAGGATTACATGCCCATTTTTTCTTTTGTTAAAATTGATAGTAGTTGGCAATACCTTTGTACATAACTTGCCAGCATAACCATCCCCCAACAATTTTGGTATCTGTTTCCTCGCTGCTGAGTTTCCCTTAGCATTATCCTGTGTTTATTCTATTAGATTTAGCAGTTACACATTTTAGCTTTTTGAGTAATCACGAGCTCTTTATTGGCAATTCAAGGAACTCAAAGAGACTGAGGCTCTGACATGCCTCAGTGTAATGATGGGCACTCCAAGTCTTGTCAGGAGGCAAATGGCCATCTAGCAATAGATTAGAGAATGTTATTGTTCCTGGCTAATCTGGATATCTATAGACATTGGCATGATGGGTTTCAACATTCAAGCATCATTATCCAGAAAAAACGGATAGGACTATAAAAAATGCACCTATTCTCATGGTAATTTATTTTAGCATATCAATAACTTCGTTCTATTGTTGACTAGATTGAGTGATCAGAAGGAGAAATAAGCATTCATATGTTACAGATCATAATCGTGTTACATCTCTGGCAGCTTTTGTGTTCTTAGATTCATGACTGGGACCTTACTGGGTTGACCTGAGCTCAAGACCTTTCCTTTCTAAAGAAGGGCTGGCCAGGAGCAACCCTTTTAACTCAGGGTTGACCTTCTCAACCTGGAAAGGCCTTTCAGAAGTAATCAAGGCCAGTGCAGGACTTTACCTTAGAAGGGTTGACCTTCAGAGTGTGTTTTAAGATGAAAAAACAAAGGTCCACCTAATAATGGTATTAATAAAGCTGATGCATTAGTATTACTTAAATTTATAGTTGGAAGGAAGGGGCAAAGCTTTGAACCTAACAATACAGCTTTGTTTCGGTATGCATACCAAAATTACAGTTTAGTTTATCAAACACTTGTTTGTATGCTAGTAACTATGCTATTTTTACTGTGGAAAGCTTTTCGTGGACAAATTATGGCCTCTGCATTATATCTTTGCTAGGTTTCCAGCATATGCATCAAGACATAATTCTTCTGTATGCCCTCTATATAATGGTTAAGTAAATGCATAACTTCTTGTCAACATTGTTACACATATATAGTATTTTCCTCATTACAAAAGAACTTGTTATTTTCTGATTTAGTAACTATTTTAATAGAAAATGAGATAAACATATCTAAATCTGTGCAGGGGTGGAGGTTTCACCACTTTGCTCTTATGCGGGAGAAAATTTGGAAGACATTTGCCGTGGGCGGACTTTCCATGCTCCATGCGAGCTCGCGGCTTAGGTGGAATTCTGATTAATAACTGTTGCAGTTTTAGAATGAATTTCTTTTTACAAATTCAGCAATTGAAATTATTTGTGACAGGGCAGAAGTGATTGGTTCCAGTGGTAGAGGTATGCATTTATTATAGGCAACTTCATTTTTTTGATTGTTTAGTTGATTTTTGTCAGCAGTACTGTTTATAGAACTTTGCAATCTTGTTTGTTGAATTATGATTAAATTTCTTGTAAGTATATTTGCACATACTCTGGCTGAGAATAAATGTTCGATAGTGATGGACAGCTCCTGCATTCTGTGTGTTTTTATCACAAGACCTTTATATGTTAACTCTCTACCGTGGATTCAGTAATACATACATTAGAGATTTTAAGGATTTCTGTGTTGTTCTTACCAGTTGGTGTTTGTAGTCAAATATGCCTTCTGTTATCTGACATGGTCAGCAGTGCAGATCTATCTTTCAATCTGTCGTTTAAAGCTGTTCAGATTTTAATATCATTCTATTGTCTTGGTTGTTTCCACATCAGGTATTTAAGTTGAATCGACTATGAAGGTGTTGAAGTCCAGTTCAATGCTTGCTAAATTTGTAAGAGGGGAGAGTGGCATCGTCAGGCATTGATGTTCAATTTTGTTGTGGAAATTTGGCAGTTCTAGTTTTACATTTGAATGCACAGTAGGAATTAGACATTTGAGCCTGCTGTCCTATTAGTTCTTGGTCTTGATGTTTTCTCATGCTTGCATGAATGCTGGTGTTTAGCTTATGTTGCTATTTACATTAAAATAGCAGCTGCTCATATAAATTGTGTTTGGGCAGGCTGCTTATGAGTTTATTGCTAAATGGGCTAATATCTTATTAGTCGTCTAAACCTCTGTTGAAGATGCCATGTGAACATGTCATTTTCTTTAGGAGCTTGATCAATGTGCTACATTCAAATTTATTTTAGGTATTTCATAAAAGCAGAAATCACGTGCAATCTTTGACGTTTGAAATTCATCAAATGATTGTTTAAGAACCAGAATTAGTGATTTTGTGGATCTTGATAAATAAAATGCATAAAATGCATGGATGGTATTCCACTAGTCTACAGTTTAATTCCCTCCAATATATTTTATGAACTAGGATTGTAATAAACAGGCCATTTTTAATTCTTTGATTAAGTTTATAATTTAATTTTGATCAAGTTCGTCCTCAACTACTTTTTTTTTTGATTTGGGGATAAACGGTCCTACAAACCAAGTAGCTCTAAAAGGACTAAGAAGTGTCAAGATAACTAACCGTGTGGTTAAAGGTAAGTGCATGGTTTGAAATGGGAGGAGTTGATAACAATGAAAGAGGTCCCACCAATGATTTCGGAAGTATATTAAGGACATTTGCATGGTGAACCAAGATTTTGAATAGGTAGGTCCTTTAATAGTGGCAAATGCAATTATGTTGGTATAGTATAATCTTAAAATGCAAAATCTTAGCATGTTGTAGTTTGTTTTGTGAAAGCTCAATCCATTATATGTTTAAACATTCTAATTGGTCATTGATTTGGAATAGCATATTTGCTTTATTCAAAATGGAAGTGAAGTCTCATGCATTGGACTTGTGCTACTATGGAGAAAATATAAGAATTTTGTACGGCATTTCTAATTGTCTCCAACCGTCTCCAACCAATGGTCATCCCACAATCTTATCTACATTTAGTAATGGAGGTGTAAACTATTAAGAGATTTTCAACAAGGATGGCAATAAAAACAAAAACATGTCTTGTTATCTTTCTCATAAGATATGACGGCATGTGATTAAAAACATTTGGTTTCTATGGCGTACTAGTTAGAGAATGATGCTTAAATGCAAGGTCCTTCTATGATAGTGTTTGTAGCTATAATACATATATGGAATCTCTTTAAGACTATTAGTATATGTCTTACTTCTATCGCATTAGCTAGAGTCAAGCACCACACCTCCACATAATTGGCCCAACCATTATTGRAAGAGATGATCAAGGGTGTGAAGTCCTTACTCGATTGTTGAGGGGAATTGAGCACTGGGAAAAGGTGAAAGAAACATGGTAAATAGAGACTAGATTACTTATTAGATCTGAAGTTAATGTGCTTAGTTAGGGTTGATTGATTTTACAAGTTACTTTGATCAAGTCTCCAAGGGTTCCGTGGTAGCAAGAAATGGAAATAACATTTAGAAAGGAAACTAGATTCACCCTCTAATTAATCTATGTGTTCTAACTAATAAAAAAAAGGAAACAAAGCCAAAACAAAAGAGGAGGAAAGGAAAGGTGCTACTTGGGGTAAAGGAGACTCTAAACCCCTTGTGAAAAACCAATAAGAGTTGAGCCTCCCACAATGTTACAAAGTGCTAAGATCTACTTGCAAGATACCTTGAAAATTTTCTCCAAGACAACATTGTATGTACAAAGTATAAGATTGATCAAATAATAACAATAAATATAATACCCAATGTGATAGATCTAGTGTGCCCTCAACTATAAGGTGTTCTCACTATTGAACTGGTAGTCGCCCTTGGGGTGATACAAGGAAACACTAGACGAAAAGTCCTAGATCCAAGCCAACCAATGTGACAAGAGGAAGAAACCAAACCAACAGAGAGAAAACTAGTGAGGGGAAGCCTTTGTTGTGAGTGGGATAAAAAGACAATGAATCCAAGTAGCATAAGAGCTTGAGAAGGAAGTTGGAAAGCTTTTGGTCACAAGTTCGACAAAGTTTCAATGCTTTAGAGAGTTAGATATGGAATCTAAAACAAAATGAAATAAGGTTATTTATAAACAAGTAAACGACCTAGGGGTATCAAGGGGATGAAAAATAACTAATGGGTGGAAATTCCCACTTCCAACATACTCATACGTGGGTTTGATTGATGAAACATGAGTTTGCCAAGCCAACAACATGGATTTCACCCAAAATGTTGGTCTCTAGGCCATACGTTATGCATATCCATGAGTGACAATGATGGATCGACCATACAATTGGTGGATCACATGACATATGTAGAGCATACAAATATGAGATCATATTTGAGTCAATCAACGCGTGTGTACCCTCAAACGGATTTGAGAACATTGGAAACCTCCCAAATGCATCATTGACTAACCTAGTGATCAAATTAAACACGTGTCTTGAAGTTGATCCAAGAGGAAGAGATGTCCAAGGAAAGAATCCCCAAAAGGCTAGACAAGGCCGAGTGATGATCTAGGTGAAGAGATCAACGGACTTTACCTAGGTACTAGACATCAAAAGGGTTAAATCACATTCATACATCTAGGCCTACACAATGGGCTACACAAGGAAAGACTATTAACACATATAAAGATGTCATAGAAGGTGGGAGGCCTCATGTCATCGTTGAGTGTTTAGTGTATGGGAAGCACTAAGTGCATTTGTAGTACTAATTCAAATGTTGAAGTTGATTTTGGTGATAAGGACAATTTGATGTGTATGGGTGTTGAGGAACTTGATAATTAGCTTTGGCATTTAAATATGTACTTTGAATGCTAAGATTGTTGGAAAATTGATTGTGATGATGTCAACTTTAGAAGAAGTCTAGAATCCTCTAAAAGTARTGGGTATAATTGAAGAAGTCTCCAAAGTGGTCCCCTTATGGCGTAGCTTTGAGCATGGCCCTCATGGGAAGACGCTTTGAATAAGTCTACAAGAAGCCCAAAAATGCGGTCATGAAGCTTGATGTTSACTGAGGAAAATTAGATTGAAGAACCTTACAAGTACATGCAAAACCCTCATAAATGGATAATCCTCGTTGTTGAGGAAAAGTWATGGAAAAACTTACTCAAGCATTTTCAGATCTTGCCGGGCTAAGACAAGATAGTTGGGAATGTTACCCGGAGTTTATAGCCTAAAAGACAGTCACTTAATCCACAAGTATTTAATTACAGAGGACCAAGGCTGGTTTTTATGTGTTATATATATCAATGCAAAAATAAGTAAACTTTAGACAAAGTTACATGAATGTGTACAAAAATTATACAAATGTATATATGGAGATCAAAATAAAAGCATGAACCAAATCATTAAAACACATGCGTGAGATTGAAACAATAATCAAATTTTCCATTTATTTCATTCTGAGATACAAAACTGAATTCTCCCTACAAACCCCTGCGATGGGCACCATACAAAAAGACTCTGACAATCAAGAAGAAAACCGAAGCTAAAGATCTGGATCAATCTGTCACAAAATGCTGTCACTTGACTCTGCAAGATATTCTTTATCAATCATGAAACTCAATTCATGCACAAACAAAAATACACAGACTATCAAAGATAAATCATACACCTTAAAAACAAGCTGCTGAAATATATGATTCGGTTTTTGAATTCTGCTGTCTTTAATAAGACCTTGCTGTCATCAAGAGGATTATGATTTCTAGTAAACTCAAAATGAATGAAACTTGAAAGTATCTCACTAGTATAGAACAAACCTTATGGTTGTAGTTCTCCTTCAATTCTCTTCTTGTCTCTTCATTTGATTGAGCTTTTATTCTTCCTTAATAAGTTATGGTAGTTGAATTACCTTTCTTTAGCTAAGTCAAATTAACTTAAGTAGTTGGTTTGAGACAAATAAATAATATAAATAAGGGTCTTAATTAATAACTAAATAGGTGGGACCCCTTGTGACTCCCATTTATTTCCTTTTATCATAACAAATATCCAAATCATTTAATTCAAAAACATCTCCTTGTAACTCCCGCTTCATATATATACTCAAATAATAATTACCAACAAAATGTAATATAAACATGTCTCCAAAAATAACATCATATCCAAGCTATCTAATAAAAAATGCTCAAATGAAAGTTGTTGTTCAAAACAATGCCAAATATATGCTTGCTGTTCAAAACTTTATCAAAATAAAAATACTGTCTTCATCATATAAAACAACTTCAATCATCAAAATCCATATTTACTATGTGAGGCATTAGGCCTCTTCTTGACGCTCATTTTTCTGTGGAAACCTTTGATTGGTTAGAGCCTTGAGGCTGAATTGCACTAATGACATGAGAACAATCATCCTTAAGATGAAGGTGAGGGGAAATTGACTTGGCATAATCTTTGGATGAGTTGGAGTGAGTGGCTATTCCCTTTCCCTTGTCCTCCACAGGGTTGGGGACATCTGTTTTTAATCTTTTACTGGCATGTGATGACTGCACGGGTGAGACGACAGGCTCAACTTGAGAAACTTGGTTTTTTGGTGGTGGAGGGGGTAATGGCAATGATGCAGAAGGCCAACCGTGGTGGTGGACAACTGACAGGTGGAAAATATATTGCCAACCATCGTTGGTGGGCAGTTTTGGTGGCATTGATACATGAGGGGGGACTGGAATGCCATGGATATTTTGATGTGCTTGGAAGGGAGGTCTTTCTGGTCGGGACTAAAAGATTCCTTGTCCTACTAGGTTGAAGAAACCAGCTTGGAAAAGATGGTTCAATTCTTGGGGGTCAACATCAAAATGTATAGAGAACTGAGGTCTTCTGTGACCCCTCTGCCAATTTCCCCTGCCTCTGTTACCTCTACCATTACTACCTTTATTGAAAAAGCTCATCCAATAGCAATATTCAATAAATCATGAAAAATTCTTAATAATCTATGCATGAAACTCTACCTACATAAAATCAAAAGTTGGCTCTATTATCCACCACAGAACGCATGCAATCCATCCATTAAAAACTTCACCAATCAATTTCCATCTGAACATGGAGTTATAGGGTCATTGAGAATATGAAGGGTTTGTAATGTGCGAAAGATGGTAGCATGGATGGGACAAGATACACGTATACTGTTCAAGCAATCACAAAAATAATTAAACTGTGTATATATCCAACTCTCAAACACCAGTCATCAACTAAACTCCATATCCATCCCTTTTGTTTTCATACAAATTTCTCCTTTAAAATGCT
>SNQJ01S0002158.1:10848-26846 GCA_010110895.2 Picea sitchensis | reverse complement strand
GGGTTTCACAAACTAGACAAGAAAATTTATTGAAGAGAATAGTTATGCAACAGGGGGAAAAATATGGTTTAAGGGAAATAATGAGGCGAGATTTTGGGAATAACTCATAGAAAGTGGTACGTATGAGGGGGTTTGGTCCTGTATGCATAACATTCGATCAATATGTAACATATAATGGTTCTTAAAGTTCCAAGAAGAATTTTTTCTGATATGCTCTTTTGAATCTCAGGATGGAGGGAAGAAAGAGATAACATAAATAGGGAATAAGACAAAATCAACTATCCTACAACAATGCTGAAAGAAAAAAACAATTTCAGTGATGTCTAAAAGGAGGACATCGTGAAAACTGTGTATATCTTATTGTTTATTGATCAACAATACTTACATAATCAAATTTTTATAGCAAAATTGATCCAGACTTTATTTCTGATAAATTAAAAAAATGGAACAACATAAATAATAAAAAACAAAAACAAAAACTCAACAAACAAAAATAAAAAATAGAAAACAGTAAAACAAAATACTATTATACATAAGTCACTTCAAATAAACGTTAATTATCAGACTGGTTACACATAACGTTTCAAGTGGGAACCATTAGTGCTGTAAGAGAACAATCACTTTTCCAAATCCTTTAAAAGATATGAGTTTGCACCTAGGACAAAAGCGATTCTAAAATGACCTAGCCATAATTTCTAGAACTTTGAGTGTCTTCCTCTCTCAGCATGAGCTGAGTTCCATAGTAGGATTTTTTCGTCGATCTTGAATTCAACAACTTTTGCTCGTCTATTAAAATATTTTTTTACAGTTTGTTGCCTTCTCTTTATGTTCTCTAAGGAAAAATTCCTTTGTTCTTCCAGGGCTAACAATGCATTTATCCTTTGGGCAACATTGGAAGAATTCAATTCTTCAATATGTAACATCGGTCGTAAAGAGGAAAGCTCCAACTCAGTAGGCATAATATCCTCTTGACCATAAGTGAGCTGGAAGGGAGTACAACCTGTGCTTTCCTTGGTGGTAGTGTGATCTTCCCAGAGAGCGTAAGTGAGAAGTACGTGCAACTGACGAGGTTTATCCTCTATGGTCCTCTTGATGATCCTAACCGGGTTTTTTTTAGTGGACTCAACTTGTCCATTTCCTTGGGGGCAATAGGCTGATGAAGTGAAATGTTTGACCTCCAACTTAACCAGAAATTGAGTTAACTTTGCAGAAATGAAGGCCAGACCATTATTCGTAATGATCTCTAGTGGAATACCAAATATGGAAAAGATATTACTTTCTAGGAAAGAAATTACTTGCTCATCCCGTGCATGCTTAAGAGGGACAAACTCAGTCCTCTTCGTAAAGTAGTTCGTGGCTGTCAAAATAAAAATATGTCCTGCAGAAGACAAAGGATTGATAGGACCAATAAAGTCTAGGCTCCATTTAGAGAAAGTGAAATCTGGGAGGACATGTTGTAAAATCATGGAAGAAAGTTCTTTCCTAGCAAATTTTTGGCATTTATCACAAGATCTTGCGAATTTATAGGAATCTCAAAATATCGAACGCCAATAGTAACCATTTATTATAATTTTAAAGGCGATAGCTTTAGCAGAAAAATGACCACCAACGTGAATGACAGAAACTGACGATCCATGAACTTCCTGCAACAATTTCTGTGCTTCTTCATCATTCACACATCGAAGTAATAAACCATCAACAAACCTTCTAAACAAAAAGTATCCCAAAAAGATATACCTTGAATATTCGAGGCAAAGACTTCTTCTCTGGTGAGGATCCAAGTTATATGGGCATTTTTGATGCAACAAGTAATACACCAGATTTCTGTATCAAGGATGTTAAACTATAGAATTTTTTTGATTTTCAATATAGAATAGAACTGAAAGGGGATTATCCCGATCATCAAGTTCTTCACTTGGTTCAGGGTGTTGAGCTAAGTGAAGGGATAAGTGTCATCCCTTGATCATTTTTGAAGTCATGATGGTTAAATCATGCTCTTGAATTTTGGCAAGCTTATGTGCAAGTTTTCCTGAAAGATAAGTTTGTGAGAGAATAAACTTGAAAGCAGGTAAAGGGACTCTTACCTGCGTATGTTTGCCTAAAATAAAGTGGCAAAGTTTTTCTATAGCCTTAACAAGAGAAAAAACATGTTTTTCAATATAAGAGTATTTGATTTCATCATATGATAAACTCTGGCTCATGTATGCTATAGGTTTTTTGTTGTTTTGGTCATCATTTTGTAAGAGGATAGCATAAATTGCTTCCTCGGTGACATTGGTATATATGATAAAATCTTTCTCAAAATTCGGTTTCGCCAAGACCGATGCATAATTGATTGCTTTCTTAATCCTAAGGAAAGCATTTTCGACGTCATCTATCCAAGAAAAAGAATGATCTTGCTTCAAAAGATAATGAATTGGTTTAACCATGACAACAAAATCAGGAACAAACCCACAGACAAAATTGATAATGCCCATGAAAGCTTGGACTTCTTTCTTGGAGGTGGGGGCATGAAGGTTTAGAATTGCAATAATTCTTTCTGGGTCAATGCTTATTCTTGAATAAAAAACAATATGATCGAGGAGCTTTCCCTTAGTGACACAAAAAATCAACTTAGAAGGATTTAAAGAAATGCTATTTTTTCTGCAACGCATGAGAATTTTTCTAAGATGACCAAAATGATCCGACTGTTCTTTGAATAGACAGTCAAATCATCGAGATAAACTTGGATAATTTTGTCAATCAGATCATCAAAAGCTATCTGCATAGCTCTTTGAAAGGTGGCACCTACATTATACAATCCAAAAGGAATTAAGGTTCGTAAGAAAATGTGCCCCAACGTGTAGTGAATGTGGTTTATATCTATCAGTCCTCTTCACTTTGATTTGATTATAGCCAGAAAATCCATCAAGTAAGGACATCATCTGTGACCCTGCAACTTGTTGTAAAATCATTTCCATATTAGGGAGAGGAAAACAATCTTTGACGCTCACTCTATTCAATGCGTGGAAATCGACGCATAGTCTGATCTGACCAGTAGTCTTCCGAACTGGTACAAGATTTTAAACCCACTCGAAATACTTAAGTGGAAAGATTATACCAGCTTTCAATAATTTTTCCAATTCTTTCCTAATAGTAGCTTCGAGTGCAATGTTAATAGGTCTTTGTTTTTGTCTAACTGGTTTTACCCCTTCCTTGATAGGAATGGCATGTTGTATGAGAGCAGGATCAAAACCACGAAGATCCTCGTATGAAAATACCATGCAAAAACATCTTGAAATTCACAGAGTAGTTCTGTGAATTTCTCTTTCTCTTCTTCAGAACATTGGGCACCTAGTTTAACAATCTTTGGAGATTCGGGAGTCCCAAGGTTCAAGGAAATGGTATCACCCACTTTCATTTTCGAATCCTCTTCCTTATATATCTCTTTGTTTCTTACATCACTCGACGGAAATGAAATTTTGAGAGGAGTCAAGCCTTTAGGAAATTTATCATCTTCAATGGATATGATTTCCTTAGGCCTAAATGTTTCATTGTATGAAAGCGCACATGCCTTCATCACTTGGAAATACCTGCCATGATTCCACATTATCAGGGATATGAGAACGATATAGAGATTGAAATGTGCAATCATGTCTTTGAGACAAAAGCTGTCAGGTAGGAGATGCTGCAAACACCACTAGCCTATCAGCCATTGAATTGAGTTCTCGCTTAACACGAGTGATGTTAAAAGATAACAGGTTTGAAATGAGCATCCAAACAACTTGGGTATAACGTTTAAGAAACTTGTTGCTAGGTGAATAAATCTTACGTACAAGGTTCACAACAAGTTCGGAATCACCAAAGACTGTAAGGTGGCCACAACCAAGTTTATATGCGTTTTTGATGCCTAACAATAAGGCCTCAAACTCGATGATGTTGTTTGTGAAAGCAAATTCTAACCTATAAGAGAAATTGTGGATTTTACCTATAGGAGAATATAGAATAATGTTGACTCCATTACCTTTGTTTGAGCATGAGCCATCGAAATGCATGTGCCACATGCCATCATAAAAATCAATTGGTTCAAGGATAGTGTCACCCTCATCAACATAGATAGAGTATACTCCCAAATCTTCCTCAAGGTAATTTACGTTAGGTTGGGGAACACTCTCTATGTATGGTGAAATTATTCCTTCCCTTAGGACTAAAATGTTCTTTCCGTTCCTAGGGACATACATATGTGTTCTTTCAAGAGAAAGATATCCACCCGTTAAGGCTTGCTAGTCTCTTCCTAAAATAATTGAATAATTGCTTACTGGCACATCAATTACCTGGATACTGAGGGTTGTTCTTATTTCAGGATGCGTGCACAAAACTAAGGTTACATATTTGATTTCACCTACAATTGATTGTTGCAGACTGTTATAAGAGATCATGCTTATGGAATTTTTCATTAGTACATGATAAGCCAAGCTCTTCCATTATAATTTTTGACATTACACTTGGACCAGACCCGCCATCAATTAGGCAACAATGAGCTATTTTATCCATAATTTTACAGAAATATAAAAAGGGGGATTTTTTTACAGGTTTCCTAAATTTATTTACACCTATTTTATTTGCATTTGAATCCTCTTCTTTTGACTCTTCAAAATGATTGGCTATAGTAGAAACTTTACCTTCCATAAAATTCTTGAGATGATTTTGCTGTTTAGGGACATAAACCATGTCCAAAAGAGTGGCATCAGCCTTGATATTAACCATTTGGTTAAGGATGTTGTATTTGGAAGAGGGAAGAGGGGAAGGCATTCCTTGATTTTCCAGAGTTTTGACAACTTGTGTATCAGTGCTTTGAGAAGATGAGCTTGGAGAAGAAGAAGTACGAGGAGGGTCATATTTTCCCTTGGTGGTGTAATATTTGTTCATGGTATTGATTATCATGACATCCTCAGGGTCGACCCAATCTAGAACCGCGATTGTGGTATCGGGCCTTTTTCTAAAGATATTATCTCTGGCATTTTTATTAACTTCGCAAGTACTTTCTTCATGATTTTCTTCACAGAAGTTACACCAACTGCGAGACATAATGGCCTTTGGCTGAAAATTATTTTCATTATTATTCCTAAAAGGCACCGAGGAAGAAGAATATGCGATAGGGGTGGGAGAATAAACACTTCCCTTTCGTTCATAGGCTATCATCCTATTGTTCATGTCTTGCACGAGTTGTAGGAGGGCAGACATATATGTTTGGCTGACTGAGTCCCCTTTAGGGAGACCTGTTCTTTCGTGTTGCTCCTCATATTCTAGGAAAGTATGAAGAGCAGAACCAAGATTGTCAATAACCTTTTCTTCGTGTCTATGACGATAAGGGGAAGGAAGCACATTATAATAATGCATGAAAGTGGCTTGATTTTGCAGACATATTAGTTCATGAATTTGATTGTATAGCTTAGTGAAGCGAAGGTTAAAAGACTTAATGGTTTCACCATCTTTATAAGTGATATTGTTGTATTCCCTTAGCTACTTAATGGTTTCACCACTACCTACAAATGTCATGTTAAAGGTAATAGGCATAGGTAATGAAGGTGAACTAGTAGAATCAAGCAAAGTTCTCCTTAGAGAACTTTCTTGGGTTGACATAATGACTTTCCTCCTTCCTATTTCAAAAATAGGAGTAGCTTCAGGGGGGAAATCCTCTTCTTCTTCGGGAGATGCGAGGATTTGAGGACATGAAAAGAAAAACCAAGGGTTTAGAAAAGAGAGGTTACTATTGATTTTTGGGTTGCCTTTCCCTGGCTTCCAAACGTTCACGAATACTTATATCTCTTTCAACTACTTCCCAAGAGTGTTCAAGTTAAGCACGAGTACTAGTAGTCTTTAAAATAATATTGAATAAGGTCAAATCAATGCTAGTTTGGTTGTTAAGACCATTTCCAATATCAGGTTGTCTTGTAACAAGCACTGTCATGGAAAAAATCATCCAAGGATTATTTAAATAAAACAAAAAAATTGAATATAATCGTGAATACAATCAACCAGAGAGATATGGAAGATCTCCCCAGTATGGTCGTCAAATAAATGTTGAGAAAAAGGTATGGAAAACGTTACTCAAGCATTTTCATATCTTGTCGGGCTAAGACAAGATAGCTGGGAATGTTACCCAGGGTTTATAGCCTAAAAACCAATCACTTAGTCCACAAGTATTTAATTACAGAGGACCAAGGATGGTTTTATGTGTTATATATATCAATGTAAAAATAAGTAAACTTTAAACAAAGTTACATGAATGTGTACAAAAAATATACAAATGTATATATGGAGATCAAAGAAAAAGAATGAACCAAATCATTAAAACACATGTGTGAGACTGAAACAATAATCATATTTTCCATTTATTTCATTCTGAGATACAAAACTGAGTTCTCTATACAAACCCCTGCGAGGATAGGGACCAAAATCAAATTTAGAAACCTTCGATGGGCACCATACAAAAAGACTCCGACAATCAAGAAGAAAACCAAAGCTAAAGATCTAGATCAGCCTGCCACAAAATGTTGTCACTTGACTTTGCAAGATATTCTTTATCGGTCATGAAACTCAATTCATGCACAAACAAAAAGACACAGACTATCAAAGATAAATCATACACCTTAAAAACAAGTTGCTAAAATATGTGATTCAGTTTTTGAATCCTGCTGCCTTCAATAAGTCCCTGCTGTCATAAAGAGGATTAATCTTTCTAGTAAAGTCAGAATGAATGAAATTTGAAAGTATCTCACTAGTATAGATCAAACATTATGGCTATAGTTCTCTTTCTATTCTCCTCTTGTCTCTTCATTTGATTGAGCTTTTATTCTTCCTTAATAAATTATGGTAGTTGAACTACTTTTCTTTAGGTAAGTCAAATTAACTTAAGTAATTGGTTTGAGACAAATAATTATTAATAATATATAAATAGGGGTCTTAATTAATAACTAAATAGGTGGGACCCCCTGTGAGTCCCATTTATATCCTTTTATCATAACAAATATCCAAATCATTTAATTCAAAAACATCTCCTTGTAACTCCCACTTAATATATATACTCAAATAATAATTATCAGCAAAATGTGATATAAACATGTCCCCCAAAACAACATCATATCCAAGCTGTCTAATAAAAAATGGTCAAATGAATGTTGTTGTTCAAAACAATGCCAAAACAATGCTTGTTGTTCAAAACCTTATAAAAATAAAAATACCGTCTTCAACATATAAAACAACCTCAATCATCAAAATCCATAATTACTATGTGAGTCATTAGGACTCTTCTCGCTATTGTCCCCTTTTGATTTTTCTATGGTAACCTTTGACTGGTTAGAGCCTTGAGGATGAATTGCACTAATGACATGAGAACAATCATCCTTAAGATGAACGTGAGAGGAAACTGACTTGGCAGAATCTATGGATGAGTTGGACTTAGTGGATATTCCCTTTCCCTTGTCCTGCACAAGCTCGAGGACATCTATTTTTAATCTTTTACAGGCATGTAATGATTGCACGAGTGAGACAACATGATCAACATGGGAAACTTGGTTTTTTGGTGGTGGAGGGGGTAATGGCAATGATGTAGTAGGCCAACCGTGGTGGTGGAAAAAAGATGGGTGGAAAATATCTTGCCAACCATCGTTGGCGGGTAGTTGTGGTCGCATTGTTACATGAGGGGGGATTGAAATTCCATGAATATTTTGATGTGCTTAGAAGGGAGGTCTTTCTGGTCGGGGCTGAAATATTCCTTGTCTTACTAGGTTGAAGAAACCATCTTGGAAAATATGGTTCAATTCTTGGGGGTCAACATCAAAATGTATAGAGAACTGAGGTCTTCTATGAATCCTCAACCAATTTCCCCTGCCTCTTTTACCTCTACCATTACTGCCTCTACTGAAAAATCTCATCCTGTAACAATATTCAATAAATCATGAAAAATTCTTAATAATCCATGCATGAAACTCTACCTAAATAAAATCAAAAGTTGGATCTATTATCCACCAAAGAACGCATGCAATCCATCCATTACAAACTTCACCAATCAATTTCCATCTGAACATGGAGTGATAGGGTCATTGGGAATATGAGGGGTTTGTAATGTGAAAAAGATGGTAGCATGGATGAGATAAGATACACGAATACTGTTCAAGCAATCAAAAAAATAATCAAACTGTGTATATATCAAACTCTCAAACACCAGTGATCAACTAAACTCCATATCCATCCCTTTTGTTTTCATACATATTTCTCCTTTAAAATGCTTAATAATAGAACAAGGAGTGTTATAAGTGTATGTGGGAAAATGAAGGGAATGTAATGTGCGAAAAACGACACAATGAAAGGGAATCCAATGGTTATTGTTCTATCATTTTCCATAATACCATCACCATAACAACAAAATTTCCAAACACTTTTCTGTTTAATATCAAAATCCAATACTTCGTTTTAAAATTCGAAGACCGTTGTTTCAAAAATCCAAGAGTGTTCATTGTGTATTTAAAAAATAAATTGTATTCACAGAATTCAGTTAATAAACAACTGTCCTACGAAACGTCTAACATCTATAATCATATCATATCCAATGCACAATATGGCCAAGAAAGCATAGTAAGCAAACAACCAACCTAACAGTCGATGTATTGATAGAATGAGTCTGAAACCCAGTGCAATTAGTGTTCTTTAATCATTACACAGTTTCTCAAAAATGACCAAAAAGACCACCGTGGGTAATAAAACAATCGAACTGAGATTTTAATGTACATAACACATTTTTTGTGTTCGCCGAGTTAATTCAACAAATATACAATTTGTCAACAAAGACACTATTCAATAAAAAA
The DNA here is from genome assembly GCA_010110895.2 of Picea sitchensis. Taxonomy (NCBI): domain Eukaryota; kingdom Viridiplantae; phylum Streptophyta; class Pinopsida; order Pinales; family Pinaceae; genus Picea; species Picea sitchensis. The sequence goes on along the minus strand of SNQJ01S0002158.1, from coordinate 18,000 downwards.
CCTGACCTCCTCAAGCATGCTAACACAGGACGACCATAACTCTTAAACACTATCTTTCAATACTGTCATAACTTCAATACCGTCATATAAAAACTGGGTTTATCACCAAGTGAGCTTGGTATTATCTCTAACACCATCAAGTAAATAAATTCACAAAACCCCATGACAAAAGAGATGCAAAAAACAATCTTATGAAACGTTGGGTTAGTCACCCTTACACAGTCATCCAGTTGAGGGTTTGAGATACCATTCATCAAAAGAAATGAGGCATGCGAGAGAAAAAGGGGAAACACTTCGAGGGTTTATCCAAAAACAAGACTTCGACCATCTTTTATCACCACAAATTTCCACAGACCTCTTCATAGACCCTTTATGGCAGCCACAAACAAATATATCCATGATATATACAAATAATTGATAGATAGGGGTTACAAATAATCCATAGGCGAGAAATGCCACAATTGTTATATTAGAGAGACAAGAAACCACCAAATAACTCAAGATGAAACAAACTCGGGCTACTTCCACCACAATGTTTTCCAACAGGTTGAGAAACATAACAACCATAATTTCATTCAACAGAGAGAATAATTCAACTGTGAATTAGTTTTCACATAAACACCAACCAAGATTAACGTCATTCAAAAACCATTACTTAGTTGAAAAACCACATGCCATAAAATTTGAAAAAACACAGACTTTAAGCGAATGCAAGAGCCAAATTTTGATTAAATTAATGAGTAGAGCAATAATTCATGGATGGAGCAACAAGAACATTCATACCTGGATGCAAAATGCCAAGGAGAATCAACAAAACCTGATTATTTCTTCCAAGGCCGAGAAACACGGAGGCAACACCAACAAAAAAAAATGATCAAATGCGAGCATAGCAAGGGTGGTGACCATCGAGGTAAGTTAGAACGATGTGCAATTACTGAACGTCGTATCCACATTTACTCCATCATCCATACCCCAGTACGAGTGCACTAGCACATACAACGCATAATTCACCATAGCGATACCAAACTAAATGCAAGTCAGATACGCCACCCTTACACTATGTTTTCAAACTTAATGTGTGCGCCAAATTTTTGCACCAACATATTATATGTCCACACTTGCTAGGGAAGCCATGCCCCAAACTTATGACTTTTAAAATTTAAACAATGGTGCATAACCCTTTTAACACTAAATCATAGCAATACAATGCCATAATCATATACAACTTCAAGTCTAGAGTTTAAATTCTCATTCAAACTATGTGCAACAGAATAAAACCATAATGATCATCAAAACAATACCATTTCACCAATAAGCCTGTTGTTTGCCATTTTGTTTTAAAGAGTGATTTCGAGACAATAAACTGTACAGCTTGTTTCACAACCAAGACATGAGCACATAAGAGATGAGTCATCCTCCATAATATTCACACGCAGGGTCCCACCTATCTAGTATATTATTAATTATACATAAATAATAAGGCATTGCAACCGATTTTCATGCAGGTATCCTACGTTGCACTTTTGGGTGTCAACACTCGTCATGATGTTTCCAACAGTTGGTGGTACGCCACGTGTTTCTTCACGGTTGACGATTTATGCCTTATTGAAGTTGAAAGCCCCGTAGAATGGTTGAGAAGCCCATAAATGGTTGCAACAAGAAGTTATAAGTCATTAATTATAGGGTCAAACAATTATAACAAGAAATACAGGTCGACCCTAAAGTTAAGGAAATAAGTCACTTGGAAAAGAATAAATACACCTCAAGAAGATTCTCATTTGTACATACACAAGTTCATTGAATATCTATCTCTCAAGTGATCTTTTTGTAGCGAATCTGAGAAAGAGAATATGAGGAAGTAAGGATTGTATAAATCTCGGCGTTGCATAAGTGAAGGGTTTATGAAAACTCTAATTTAGATGACCCCTACGGGTTAGGTTACCGGTGTCCCACGAGGTACCCCCGTGGGTTGTATGACACATCCCACGAGGTCCTGCTAGATGACTAGTTTCTGTCCAACGATGCTGAAGCAAATTCAATGAGATGCTATCTTACACTTGCTGAAGATGATGTGCACCAGGTTGTTCTGAAATGATATACTTTAGGTTTTCTTCATGAGTAAAGGTATGTCTTGTATGTGTTTGTTTATGGCTTGTATCATGGATGGATTATCACATGCTTAAGGCATGTATTACATGGTTGCATATGGTTGAGGTTCATGTCTAGGTGATATTGATACAAGCTTGAGACATATCTTTGGTACTTGGTTTATGGTTTTTATGGTTCATTGTTAGAGACACATATTTTTGATATTGACATATGTATGAAGTACAATTTTTGGTACTTTATTGAGGCACATCATTGAGGTTAAGGTACTTTCTTTTGGAATATATTTTGGTACATGGTATATGATTGAGACATATCATGAGTGATATGTTATATGGTTGAGGTACATCTTTTGGAATATAGTATGTACTTTGGATACTTGATGTTGGACATACGTTTTGATGCATGGTCTATGTGAGTAGCATCTGGTTGTTGATGATGATGTATCCGTGTCAGAAAAAATGATAGATGCAATGAAAATGACAACGACAGTGACACATACGATGACAGTTTGATTATCAATATTAGTGGTTGTGATAGGTTGAGTCTACACTTATATTTCAGAGAGGCAGGATGAGGCAAGGAAAGGGGGTTGTAGCCTCCTTCTGGTTGGAGCCGGAGAACCTAGGGGTTGGAATCTTCTTCCAATTGTAGCTGGATAATTCAGGGAGTTTTAACTTCCTTTAGGTTGGAGCTTGTAAATAGAGGGTTGGAGCCTCTTTCCAGTTGTTACTGGAGAATTTGGAAGTTGGTGCTTCCTATGAATGCAATCTTGATATATATAAGAAAGCATTCTGTGGTTTTCTCCCATTTGAGTTTCCATGTAAAAATATCTTGTGCACTGTGTATGATGTGATATATTGTTGACTAGTACTATTTATGGTTATATGTTCATGAAATTTAAAATGAAGGCATAAATGATAACTGTGGATAAATTGATGCATACATATTCTGGTTAAAAGTGGTAAAAATTTCATAATACTGATTCACCCCCCCTCTCAACATTCCAACAATTAGTATCAGTGTTGTTCCTTCAGAAAACAGTCTAATCACTGGAAGGTATATCATGGAGTGCACCAAGAATGGAACACCACTATTTGATGGACAAAACTATTCCTTCTGGAGCATAAGAATGAAAACGTTTACACAAGCACAATGATTTGATGTCTTGCAATCAATAGTAAATGGATACATGACACCTGCCACTCCCCCAATAAACAAGGATGGAAATAAACTCAAATAAAACAATTGAAAGGCTACTAATGATATTCTAGGTGGTCTTGTTAGATCAATATATGTCAAGGTTATGCACTATGATTCTACAAAGGACATTTGGGACAAACTTCAAAATGTTTATGAAGGAGATGCCAAAGTCAAAGGGGCCAAGTTTCAAACTTACAGAGGCCAATTTGAATAGCTGAAAATGAAGGAAGATGAAGATATTGCAACCTAATTTTTGTGAGTTGATGAAATAGTGAATGCTATTAAAGGTTTAGGAGAAGAAGTTAAAGAACCAATCATTGTTCAAAGGTACTAATATCTATCCCAATGAGGTTTGATCCTAAGATTTCAACCTTAGAATAAATAATTGATCTTGCTACGATAAGCATGGACGAGTTACATGGGATATTCACAACTTATGAAATGAGAACAAAACATGAGACTCCATCCAAAAATGAAGCATCCTTCAAAGCATCCAAGAAGACAAGGAAGGATAAGAAAAAATCAAAGCCAAGTTGCAGCTACAGTGACGATTCAGATGAAGATGAATAAATAGCTAACTTCATAAGAAAGTTGAAGAAAGGAATCGACAAATACAAAAATATTCTTCCCTTAATATGCTTTAATTGTGGTAAAATTGGTCATTTTGCTTCTAAATGTCCTTATGCTAAGAATTTAGATAACGATGAAGAAGAATCTCCCAACAAAGAAAAGAAATATAAAAAGGGAGACATGAGAAGAAACAAAAATAAATTCTTCAAGAAAAGTCTCTACTCAAAGGAGGATGGTTCCTCATCAGATGAGGATGATGATAGCGACATTGATTCAGAAAATGTACTCTTTATGGATTTTGAAAATGATGAAGAGGATTATGAAGAAGAAGGTGAGGTATATCTTAAAGCATAACTAATCATCTCCCTAAGTGAACTAAAGAAAGACAGAAAGAAAAAAAAATCACTTCTCAAGCTAAAAGAAAGTTCTCAAAGTTATAACTCTGAAGAAGATCAACATATGATTATGAACCTAAAATTCCAAGTGGAAGAGGCCAGAAGGATTGAAGAAATACTCAAAATCCAACTAGAAGAAAAAGAGAAAGAGAAGGAAAGTTTGGAAACATAAATAGTTTCACCGAGGAACGAACTTAAGAAAAGAGACATGCAACAAAACAACACCAAAATACTGGATGAGATCAACAACGCTCAACGTATGTATCATGATAGGTCTGGACTAGGATTCAACCATACAGAGAAGGGTTTGAGCTATATGATTACAGAAGAGGAAGTAGAAAAAAAAACTTATGTAGAAGTCACCAGAGGATCCACCAAGAAGGAAGAATGCAAGCTTTCAAATGAGAACACTCAGGAAATTGAAAGAACTCAAGAAGAATATTACAGAGGAATGACACCACATAGAAGATTCATAATTCAGAGTAAAAAACCATCCATGGAAATAAATCAAGAAGAAAACTATAGAAGAACAACACCATTCAAAAGATATCACATGTATCAAACTATTTTTCTTGGTTTATGTTATTCTTGTAACAATTTGGGCACAAAGTTATAAACTGAAAAGCTTATGCTAAGAACATAGACAACTATTGTTATAACCCTAAATTGAACCACACATGCTTACTTGGCATCAGACCAACTCATATCCCTTCTTTGCCAAAAATCTGTTGAACAACTCTTTGAAAATCCTCTTGTGTCAAGGCCGACGTGCCCTAACCCATTACTGCACGCGTGTACACGCTGACTGACTCACAACAACCCACGTGTACCTACAAAAGCACGAAAAAGGGAAAGTTGCCGATGGAACAAAAGGCTATGGGTCAGTTAACTGAAACTCCCGACCATGCATGGTCAAGGGTTCGTCCAAAACCCTAGCTCCTTCTAGCCTATAAAAGAAGGGGTAGGGGTACCATTTGGAGGAAGAAAAAATATAGCGAAGAAACTCTGCCCATTTATGTAATCCATTGTCCCAACCCTTTATCCTTTCCTCATGCCAAAGGAGATTTAATGCAAAGTAGTTGAAGGACAGAAGAAGAGGAGCCCAAGATCAGGTTCAAGGAGCGGTGGCCGGTCTCAGCTTTTGTAAGTTGATTCACTTTACGTAATAAAAAGAATGCTTTTCCCATCCCAATTCATGAGCTGTCTATGATTCAATTGGTTTATGTTTGATTTCTAACCCTTGAGTATAGAAGTAGCATGCATGCATAGTTGTTGTTTGTCTTGAGTGCAGGTCATCTTTGGAAGGAGCAGCGCAAACAAGTAATCAAGCACAACAGAGGATCTACATCAAACGTCGGTAATAAGGTAGGTGGTCCTTTTCCACGCATTTACTGAGAAAAAGGGGTTTAAATCTTGGGATGTAGGTAAAAAAGTAGTTTCTATTTGGTCAAATCTGCATGCAAAGTCAGACCCTAATTTGCTAGTCCGTAGGGTGTTTTTCCAAACAACAGAATTGGCGACTGTACTGGGAAGAATACTCTTTAGGGTTCCTGGATTTATTTAAGTTTTTGGGTAGTTTAGAGACTAGGTTTTCTATTCTTCTTTGCCTATCTTTTTCGTTCATTTCTTTAAGGTTTGAGCTAGCAGGGTGTCTGGTTTTCCATACCAGCTTTCCCTGACTTCTGCTTGACTGTGTTTTTCGGGACACACAGAGGTACACGCGGCCTGCATAAGGCCTGAACGCGTGTACCCGCGCCCTATTCTCTTACAACCCGCGTGTGAACGCTAGCTGTAGAGATAGCAGTAGCGTGTAGGATTCTAGAGAACCTTAGAGGCAGTCCTCCTCTTCCCTGTCAGAATCACACATTCTCAGGGGGTTTTCTGGAATTCTGTCTGAGTCTTGTTGGCTAATAGTCCTATCTCAGATTGTTTTTTGCTTTATTATTTTTCCTTGCATTATTTGTTTTTTCTGTTAGAAAGAGTATCCAAGCCTTCAAGGGATCCTGGTTATCAATACCAGAGGCCTCTTCTTGGTCTGGACTTCCTGTTTTCATATTTTTTCTTAGAATTTAGATATACACGCGGCCTGTACAAGGTCAGCCCGCGTGTACACGCTCTCTGTCTCTGGTCAGCACGCGATTGCACGCGTGCTGTTTGAGTGATAGTAGCATGCTTGTACAAGCTACTTTTTGTTCAGGGTGGGGCAGTCATCCCCTCCTTTGATCAGAAGTATTCCTCTCAGGTGTTTGAATCTATGTTTGAAAAGTCAGTAGCTTAGGCTTCATCTTACCCTTAGCCTGCTTTTTCTCAGTTAAAAGTTGACAGAAAAATAAAAAAAAATAAATTTTTTTTTTATGGTTTTTAGACAAGCGTGAGAGTTATTGTTTTTTCAATTGCCTTTGTGTGATTCTTTGCGATCTGCGCTTTAAGTCAGAATTGTTTTTCTTGGTTTTTTTCTTGTCAGTATTTTCCCTTTCTTGCTTTACTAGCACTTAAATAAAAAAAAATCTCTTTTCATTTTCTTCTTTGGTTGAAGAGTGTGTTTCTGCATCATTAGCTAGGGAAAAGTATTTTATTTCGTAAGTTTTTTATAGTTCACTTAGATCATAAGTAGCTCGTAGTCGAGCGAAATTCCTTTGAGTTTGCTGTCCAAAATCTTAGAAAAAAAAATAAAAATAAAAAATCTTTCTTTGTGAAAAGTTGTTGAAATTTTGCATTTAGTAAAAGTTTTTTGTTTCCAGCTTTTTCATTCATTTTTGCTTTCATCTTTTACACATCATCATTTTCACCTTCATACCCCTTGAAGTAAGACAAATCCATAAAATCAACGCTAATTTTAAAATCTACTAGACTTTTATGTTTGTAGGGTTCACAAACT
>SNQJ01S0002157.1:788511-798516 GCA_010110895.2 Picea sitchensis | reverse complement strand
AGGATAATAAATTATCACCAAAGTACTATGGCCCTTATAAGGTGTTGCAAAATATTGGTACTATGGCATACAAATTGGAGTTGCCTACATCTTCACGAGTACACCCAGTTTTCCATGTTTCATGCTTAAAGAAGGTTATAGGCAACACGATCCAAGTTCAAACTATATTGCTAGAACTTGACAAGGAAGAAAAAATCATATTGGATCCTGAAGCCATCATTGACACAAGAATTCACCATCTGAGGAATAGATCCATTTCAGAGTATCTCATTAAATGGAGGAAACTACCAGTTGAAGATTCCACTTGGGAAGATGAGTCTTTTATACAGAAGCATCTAGAGTTACTAAAGTGTTGCGGACAACACTTGTCTCAAGGGGAGGGGCATGTTAAGCCCTAATATTGGCTCATTACCCCTTAATTGGGGCATATTACATTAGTAATGTTATTTTATTTATGTCGTCCTTATTCCATTAGTTGTAATTATACCTCCTAGTATCCTATATATACCAAGGAGACTTTTTCATTTGGAATCATCTTGTACTTGAACATTTATGTGGGGTAAAAGGAGGTTTCCCCCTCGAAGAGGCTTATTATCTGAAATTATCTCTTTTTCAAGGCGTTGAGTACTTATTCTGAGGTTTTTCTATGCTATATTGATATTTGGTTCTCAACAGAATTTTATTGAGGCTATGTATTATCTCGAATATAGTATTCTGAGAGAGGATATCATGAGATAAAGAAGAGGAATTTACAACGAGTGTGTTGTAGGTTGTATCCCTTCATTTTGTTAGATAATAATAATGAAGGACTTGGCTTGGCAATTTCTTTGGTGGACATAGCCCACACTGGTTGAACCTCATATATCTGTGTCTCTATTGTATTGTGTATATTTTGTGTTTTATTTCAACATTTATTTTATTTTATTGCTCCACGATCTTTTTTTTCTAACACATGGTCACCCATTTTGGTTGTTATGGGGAGGAGTTTTTTTGTTCTAGAAAATACTTGAGCTACGATAATCGGATTTAATTTGGAAGCATTGTCCTAATTGATAAGGATGCTAGAGATCCAATGCATGAAAAATAGACAACATTTCCTTTTCATATATTGATTGGCCCGAATACCACTCTGAAAGTTGTTTTCTAGTGAAATCCAAAGGTTAGCCGTATTCCTTTCCATGACACATTGGATTCGAGGACAAAAGTCTTGGTGAAGTCTAGTAGTGCGAGTACAAGACTCATGCACATAGAATATTTCAAGGTATAGAAGGAGTGGTCAGTTTTGGGCATCCAACTAAATGCATTCTTTTTAAGGAGAGTAGTGAGAGGAGCGACAATGTTTCCATAATTCTAAACAAACTTGCAATAATAGCCCATTAAACCCAAGAAACCATGCAAACGTTTAATATTTTTAGGGCGAGGCCAATCCTTCATAGATTTAATTTTATTAGGATCCTCCCATACAACATCCTTGCCAAAAATATGACCCATCTACTCAAATTCAGAGGCTCCAAAATCACCTTTAGGTTGTTTGAGAAAAAGTTGGTGCTTAGATATTAGAAAGATAACTTGATCCTCATGGGAGAGATGGGATTTCCAAGTTTTACTATAGATTAGGATATCATCAAAGAAAAATAGGATAAAATGATGGAGGAAGGGATGGAACACAAGATTCATGAGAATTTGAAACATGGAGGGAGCATTTCACAGGCGAAATGGCATGAGCAAGAACTCATAATGACCCTCATGAGTTCTAAATGCAGTCTTCAGAATGTATTTTTCCTTCATACATATCTGGTGGTATCCAAAATAGTGATCAAGTTTGGTAAAGTACTAAGAACCACTCAATTCATCCAAAAGGTCATCAATGATAGGGATGGGAAATTTGTCCTTGATTGTGAATTTGTTGAGGGCACAAAAATCATGACACATTCTCCAAGTGCCTTATTTATTGATTACCATGACTACTGGAGGAGAATAGGGGTTGGTACTTGGATGGATAACACCTGCTTCTAACAATTCTTGAACAATCTCAATTTTATTTTTTTGGGAAAAGGGATGACAGTAAGGTGAACATTGGGAGGAAGATTGTTTGGGACTAGATGAATGGAATGATCATGGACGTTGCAGAAAGAGGGAAGTCCATGGGGGGTGTTAAAATAGATTTTTTTTGGGATAGAATAGATTGGAGGTCAGTATGCACAAAGGCTGTATCAATGGCTTCAATAGAATGGAGTTGGGAAATAATGCCAGAATCACCTATTTTTAGTAGATTTTCCATTTAGTGGGAGCTGATGGTCTCAGGTGAGCCTATTGTGATTCCTTGGAAATTATACTATTGTCCCTCCTGTTGGAATTGGAAGGTGAGGTCCTTAAAATCCATGGTAATGGGGCCAAGAGTGTGTAACCATTCAACATCAAACACTATGTCACAACTGCCCATGTCTGTAGAAAACATATGAGATTTCAGGTGGTATTGACCAATTTGTAAGCACACATTTTCACAACTCTCCTCACATTTCGTGGAACCACCATTGGCAATCATGACCTAAAAATTGTTGACTGCACATATATAAAAAGTGATGTCTTGGGAAATGTGATGATGAAAAAAAGTATGGGTGTTTCCACTATCAACTAGGATGATGACTTTCCTATGTTTAATGTAGCCAATTAACTTAAGGGTTTGGGGAGCAGAGAAGCTAGTGAGGGCATTCAGTGAAATCAACGGTTTAACTTCAATAGAGTCAAAGGGTGGAGTAGGATCATACACTTGGGGTATCTCTTCAATAGGGGAAACATAATCATCCTCGTCAAAAACATCCTCAGAAATAGCCATAGAAATATTTTGTTCTTTGCACTTGTACCCTGTAAAATATTTTTCATCACAATTATAGCAAAGGCCCTTGAGTTGGCATTTAGTCATTCTTAACCTAGTTAATTTCTAGATATTGAGAGGACTAGAAAGAGAGGAGGGATGGGTGGGTCGAGGGAGACAAATGGTGGATGGTTTTTTGTTTTGGGAGGAGACAATTTGTTGTGCTTCCTTGGTGCATTTAGTACCTTCCAACCAATTCTAGGGGCGATCCATGAGGACCAAGGTGCATATTTCATCCTTTAGGCCACTGATAATGCATTCCCTAAAGAAGGCATATGACATGACTTCCATTATAAAATCCAAGTGCTCAAAGGTGATTATAAATTCTTCCACTATGCCAAATTATTTCAACTTGGTCAAACGACCTAAATGGTGGGTATCTGTGTCAAAGCGTTCATAAATATCTGCAACAAACTTTGTCCAAGAAACATACCCTTCGTGTGCATTTTTACACCATTTCCACCATTTGTATCATTCAGGATCCACATAGATAACACCATAATGAATTTTCTCCAACTCATCAGTAATGTCATGTAAGGAGAAATAATGTTCCATTTGAGTGACCCAGCTCTTTAGATTTGAGACATTAAATTTATTGACCTCAAATCTGGGAAGAAGAGGGTCACAATGAAAGGAGTTTGAATGAAAGGCCATAGTATGGGAGGAGTCAACATTCTTTAAGTGTGAAGGTTGTTCAGAAGAGGGATGGCCCTACGATTGGTTCAACACTTTTTTGACAGTGGATTGAATGTAGTAAAATCAGCCATGGATGGTGTCAAATTCTCCATTAACTTGGTTAGTGAAGGTTTCAACTTGGAAATTGACTAAAGCAAGTTTAAAAGTCATTTTTTGGATGGTATCCTTGTGTTATTTGGTTTCAAATTGCAGTTTAATGATTTCTTGTTGGTGATTGGTGGTCATTGGTGAGTGAAGGGTGTCGGGGAGGGGATGTGGGTCCATGGAAAAATTGTTTATAAGTGATATATACCACCACAATCAAGGGAAAAAGAGGAATCCAATGGGATAGGTGGAAAACAAGGGTGTCAGGAAGGGTGGGTAAGTCCACGCAAAAAAGGGTTAGAAGTGATAGGTACCTCAATGATTAGGGAAAAGAGAGGAAGCCAATGGGATATGTGCCAAATAAGGGTGCCAATAGGACCACTATAATTTTTTTTTATTCATGCATAGTTATACTTCGACTTGAAGAATACCGCAGTGATAGAATACCCAAATTGTAAACAAGTACAATTGTGTAGGAATTTCGCAACCAAGATAAAGGGGACAAGGTTACAAGACAAAATTTCCCTTCTATTCCTTTCTTGTTTTGTTATGCTCCCAAGGGTTATGGTTTTTAGGGTTCCTACATACAAAGGTTTTCCCTATTCTATATCTCTCCAATATATATGTGGGTTTGAATAGAAGTACTCGGCCCAATATCTCAGGGCACCAACTAAGGAGGCTTGATCGTACCCTTATTCATACTACCCGATTACCTAGGTAGTAGAGAGTATCTTCTCGAGTGTTATTCTCAGTGTCACTATAGCAGTGAGGCAGCCAATCATTTGATCTAGAGATGGTTTTAGAAGACCTAGGGGACTTGTGATATACCTCACAATATGTGAGAGTGGTGGTCATGTACAGGTTTAGTCTGATGCAGTACTAATCAAAGGAGTACCAATAGGAGTTACAGAGGTTTCCAAAAAGGTGAAACATTTGTTTCAAGTAACCCCATGAAACCATTTGTATTTCCTACATGTAGTATTCCCCAGCTACATTTTTACTCGCTAAACATCGTGTCTCTATGCTTTAAAGATGTCGATGGTATAGGTCTCTACCTTGAAAAACTATTCCCACAATTTATGATGAGGAAAGAGCTCTAATACCACTTGTTAGGTACCTGGTGTATTATAATAAGAAGAAACAAAAATATTGCATCAAATACCAGTGGAACAACAAAATATATATAATAACAACATCAACAATGATACCTTTATGGATAGAAATCCAAGTTAAATTGCCTCTTCGAGGGGGAAAACTCCAGTAGAGAAGAGCTCTATTAAACTAATTCTCAATAAAAAACTTTCCCACACCTTCTACTTCTATTTATACTAATTATATCTTCTAAAGAACATTCTAGAGGAAGATCTTTCTAGAAGTGAAAGCTTCTATTAAGTCTTCTTAGAATAGACTTGTTAAAATTATTATATAGGCCTTATTCACTAATTTCAACATTTACACATAGAAAATATATTATTCTATCTACATGAGGGGTTAGGGAGGTTCGGTCCCTAAAAACTTCTTTTAAATATTTTCAAGCACATAAATAGAATTCTAAAGAAAACTAAATAATTTCCTTACCTATCTTAAAGTCCAATCGACCAAATTTGGTCTAAGTGGATGTTAACCATCATCATCAATTTTGAACAATGAGCGTAGATCCACATTAACTCCAGATATATCATGTGTAAAGAAGGATAAAATCCCTCGAGGTGAAAACCTTTCTTTAAGTTTTTTCAATCTATTTATTTTTCATCTTAATGGACTTGATAGATCTCCATGGAATTCGGGAGTTAAGATAGAACTATCATGGTTATTTGTTTGTGTGTGTGTGTGTGTGATGGGGTCTTCACCTTGTTGACCAATATCTTATCATGTTCATTCATAAAGGGGGTTTTTAAATTGTGGAAAATAAAAACAACATATTGTAGGTATTTGGGGGGGGGGAATGGGGTGTTAGGGGGTTTATAGGTATTGGGGGGTATTAAAATGGGTATCTAATAAAAATAGGGGTTTATTTTATTGGAAATATGTATTGGGATGGGGGTTCGACAAAAGGATTAGGGAGGTATTTATCAATATCTAGAGAAATTATGGGTGTTCTTCAATATCCCATTAACGAAAGCACTATGTCACAAGTTCACTGAGTGAATACCTTGTGTGTGTGTGTGTGTCGCACGCGCGCACACACACACAAACATGTCCTCAAGTTTTTTCAATTTACATAATTTTTCACCTCGAAGGACTTATCCCTCTTTGCCCGTGATAGATTTGGGGTTAAGATGGATTTACATTGGTTCTTTATATAATAATAATAAGATTTACGTTGGTTCTATATATAATAATAATCATAATCATAATCATAATCTACTTCACATCCAAGCCACATACAAAATTGGTGTATGAGACCTATTGAACCCCTATTTTTCCATCATCCAGACACTCCTTTTTTCACTTATACTCTATTTTTTCATCTAAACCTAGCCCTGATAAAATCCATTTTTGTGATTTCAAGCATAAAACCCTCTTGACAAGTATCATGAGGTATATTTTTTTTATTTTACCATTATTCCTAAGTTCTTGATGAATTAATGGTAGTTTTACTAATGAAGAATGCTAGTTATGTTCTTGTACCTCCATCTATTCCAATACCCAAGTTTGTAGGTTTGCACATATGCACACATCTAGGTGAAATATGGTCACATGGGTTTCGAATATCTAACCCCCATCATGGTGTGTGTTCCCTGGTTTACGCCTAGGTCACACATGGAATCCTCTAGGTGTGGTCAATAATTTTGTGTAAAAAACATGCCAAATTAGCAGCAGTTAATTTCCAACGCAATTTGTGAGATAATGAGGATGAATCTCCAAATTATGGAACATGGGTTTTGTTCAGAAAGGCCTAATTTGGGTCATCAAAGGGAAAAATATTCATAAGGTCAAGGATTTGAGAGATATGGGAAAATCTCTAATCTAGATTTGCCCATATTTATGGTGCGACCCGTTTTCAAATTATTTATTGGTTGAAAGAATTACAGTTCGAGTTATGGGTTCTATGCTCCATATGGAAGGTTCCACATATAAACCAACCTTATTTCTTTGTCATTACACCATCAAAACACAATTAATTATGTCCAAACTTAGAAAAATTCAAAAATTATGATTTTCTTTTTGAGTGAGTGAATCGTTGGTTGTAACAGTTTCCTTAGATGATTCTAACATTGTAATTATAAATTTGAGAGACAAAAACATTGAAGAAATTTGTGGATTGATTATATGATTATCATTATTGATTGTAATCACTTGTTGTGTGAGGAACGGAAATCATATATGTAAATATTCATTCTTATGTTGTAATAAAGACATCTATGTTGTACATTTTTGACCAACCACTATAATCCTCTTGTAGAGTATGATGGAGGAGGTAGGGCCCCCTCTCTCCAGTATACCCTACCTATTTTTATTGTTGTAGATTTAGTTTCCATTTTAGTTCTGTGGATTAGTGTGAGTAGTTAGATGCAAAGATATTTCTATTTGTAGTTCTAATTGTTTCCATAAAATTAATTTTACGATTTTTCTCTCATTTCCTTTTGATTATTCATGCAATTTCCCTTTTCCTTTACTCACTCATATTTATTCTTTGATTACTAGTGCAAGGAATAGGTGTGCACTCAACGTTTTGATTTTTCTTGCTAACTAACGCTCTTAGCATTGTCAAAACAATTATTAGAATCTCTTTGGAGGACCATATCAATCATCATTCATAAGTACACGAACACTTAACTATTGAAGTACAATATTGTACTTCAATCCACCTATGAGATCAAATCAAGGAGACTAATAACTAGTGTTAGTTTGGTCTTTAATGATTTTCTTTTATTTATATATACTCATGGAGAAGATAACAAGATCCATTTCAGTCGTAGTTACACAAATATGAGTAATATGGATGCAAAAGCATTGTATCAGCAACAAAGACTTGTTACACCTAACACATGAGTTTGCATTCTTTAGTTTGTATGTGTGAGTTAGTTTACAAATTTCATTATTTTCCTTTCCAAGCTAAAAATTTCATGATTAGGTCAGTGGCCTCCTGTAAAGATTTCAACTCATGTTTTTGTCGACTGATTCAAATATTAGTTTGAAGGGTATTTTACCTTTGCATTTTCATTTCTCTTAAAGTTAAGTTACAGTAATTACAACTCATTAGTTTGACAAGTTAATCATCTCTCGAAGTGCACGAACACTTAGATCTCAAGTCAAAGATTGCACTACAAGCCATTAATGAAAACTCAAGCTAATGAACTAATTATTGTTTATAGGTTTTAATAATTTTGGTTCCCCCATACATTGAAGTCTTATATATTCATCGATCAAACAAGATCTCATACGAAAACATATTTATATGTAGATCAAAATTTTTTTTCATAGTATGTTGAGCCCTTGTTAATATTGATATATATTGGTGAATTCAATATTAAGGTGTCTAAGATTTACTTTTGATTTCATTGAATTGCTTTGTGATTGGGATTGATATCTATCATTTGATTTCATTTATTGCACCCTAAAGCATGTGTAGTCGGCACTGGTTGCTAACATAGGATAGAATAGGTTATGATCCTACATTTTTCGTGCTTTCCCCTTGAAGTATACGAACTCCCAGATTGATAGATTTAGTGTCAGGGATTTATACATATAAATAACCCCACATTTTTTGTGTCGTTGTCGGGGAGGTGCTAAAAGGGATTAGAGCATAGGTAGGTTATTTTCACAAGTTTTTTTTTTGTAGATACAATTGAAACTTGGGGGAGGAGAAGAAGTAAGATGCAAAGTCCCCCTTACTTCAAAATTTCTGAAGGGGTTCGGGCCCGACACATTCAGTTTGGTGAGTTTCTCTGAAGCCTCATTGTTTTCTTTCATGCAAGTAAGTTTCTTGTTATGTAAGTGTGTTTTCTTTTAGATTGGTTCATGAAAAGAAGAGAAACCTAACTTGTGTGAAAATATAACTTAGTGACAGCAGGATCTTAGTAGCACAGTGGTGCTTCGAGTACATTATTGGTTGCTTGAATTTGTTTTAAGTGTTCTTCCTTATCATTTCTTTAATGATTTTTGGTGTTGTAAGAACCCCATGCACTAATCCATTTTTGGGAGGGAATTTTATGACCAACAAAATAATTCAAAGGAACTCAAGAACTTGTTGAGTAGGGGAGAGAATTCCACCACAAAGATATTCTTAAATCCTTTTCCAAAGTTTAATATTGTCATTAGGGATGAGTCTGTATCTCTGGAAGCAGAGGAGGATCCATGAACAATTTCCACAAGAAGACCTTGAAGTTTCTTCTATTTATCCTTGTTAGCATGAGGAAGGTATCAAAGAGTCATAGAAAATATCCAATGAAGAATAGATATTGGAGCCGAAAATCTTAGAATTCCTCGCACCTTTGTCACTAGATATAGATCCCTTGTACACTCAAGAGATTGATTAAATGTCTGAAGAACTTCGTGGCATGACAACTAGAGAAGAGAACCAAGGAGACAAAGACTATATTGAAGCTTGGTTCCAAATAGTCATTATGCCATCATAATGCTCCTTATTCAACATTTCCTGGCACCATCTCTACTAGAAAAAATGGTCTCTCATACCCTAGAAATCATGCAAGTATACTTTTAAAATTTGGATATGAGTGTAACAGAGATCTTGTTGTGTAAATGGATGCATTAGAATACTACTACACCTAAGGACATGTTTTTTTCCCAAAGTAAAGTAGGATAGTGATCTAGGAGGATCTAAGGAATTCTCACATAGGTCTAGGAGGATCTGGAATGCCCATAGAGGTCCCAAGGGATCCACAAAAGCTCAAAATTTGATCGTCTATAATGATCATTAAAAGGATTGTTGCTTAAGGTTGGTTGTCATTGATGTCAACCCTTGAAGAAATCCCCGTAGCACAAAGGTTTGGGTAATGGACCCAATATTGTTTGATGTAAATATGACTCATTAGTTTTTAGTCATGGTTGATAAGAAGTAAATATGGATGAACTCCAAAGTGGCCCCCTTATGGTGAAATCCCTCACGGGAAGACGCTTTGTGGAGTAAGAGAACCCATGTTTAATTGTGGAATAATGAGATGAAGGAAAGTGAACTTGTCAGGGAAAATATCCTAGATGGATAGTGTTTTTCATGTCATTTCTGGTGGTATGTGGAACGTCACATAATTCCTCACGTTTAGAGAGTTATGGCCATGAGAAGTTGGAGACCCCAAGTTTGGGTAATGGACCCAAGTTTGTTTGATGGGTAACGGTATGAGTTATGATATATTTTTAGATAATACTATTCTATATGGATAGTACAT
>SNQJ01S0002157.1:738588-780478 GCA_010110895.2 Picea sitchensis | reverse complement strand
GAAAGTGGGCCAAGTGACCTAGAAGATGTTTTTAAGGAAGCTACTTGGAGAGTATAAATAAGAGGCAAGGCTCTCTCATTTGAAACACACTTGAGCATATTGAATATCTATAGGTGTCTAAGGTAACCAAATGATATCTAAGCTTAAATTCTAAGGAAAGTGAAGAAAAGAAGGCCGAAATGCAAGGAAGGATAAATTATTTTGATGGTGCTTTCTAAGGTATGTTATTTACAGGTCATCTCACCATT
This sequence comes from Picea sitchensis, assembly GCA_010110895.2. Classification (NCBI taxonomy): domain Eukaryota; kingdom Viridiplantae; phylum Streptophyta; class Pinopsida; order Pinales; family Pinaceae; genus Picea; species Picea sitchensis. The sequence continues at coordinate 780,230 of SNQJ01S0002157.1, read as the reverse complement.
TTCTCTATAACTTTTTTTATATAATTATTCAGATCCTGAAATTTCTATGAAAGTGAGAAAATGTATTCAAGTATCTGTGGTAAAAAATTCAGCTTGTGGGTCGTTGTATTTTTGGATTTACACTCTGTGGAAAATAGGGTTTGTGGCTAATCCTGAAACTAGTCAAAATCAGGTGTTTCGGGTAAAAATGTTATAACTTCTTCATAAAAGATAAAAATTCAGTGAGACCAAATGTGTTGGTTAGGGTACATTATTTAGTATGTTTTTTAATATTTTTAGATCAATTCATCAAATATTGTGTGTGGGGCACGCTCTACAAGGTCGCTCTCTATAATAAGCCAGAATTCAGCAAGGTGTGTCATTTTTTCTATAACTCCTTTTCTGAGAGGTTCCAAGTAGTGACACCTAGAGGAATTTTAGAAAACACACTGAATAACATTGTATATCAGTTTCAGATCTTTATTCATTACAGGTACAAAGTTATGATTATTTCAAGTCAGGGTTGTTGACTAATCCAAAACTAGTCTTGTGAGACTAAAGAAAAGTTTGATGAAAATGCCAGTCTCTTGTTGTTAAAGTTAAGGAAGGTTTGTAGGAATATGATCATATACACCAGGTCTATTACAGAGCTACAAATTAGATTTGGATGAAAAAATTGATGAAGGCTTTTGGTTAAGGTACATGTTGAGTACATGGTTGAGACAAGTAGTTGATGAGTTGGCACATACATGAGGTGTATAGTTGATGATGTTGCTACATATTGATGAGTCATAGTTTATGAGTAGTTGACACATGATTGGTACATACTTGGTACATGGTTGGATGCACATGTTTATGGCACAGGTTGATTACGGGTTGGTGCATGGTTGATGCACTTGTTTATGGTACAGGTTGAATACAGGTTGAGGTACAGGTTGATGCATGGTTGATGCATGGTTCATATTTATTGTTACAGGTTTACATTGATATATCTCACAGTGATAGTGTGATAGTGGTTCCATCATTCTACTTCTACTTCAGGCTGGCAGGACGGGGCAAGGACAGGCGGTTGTAGCCACCTTCCGATTGTAGCTGGAGAACATTGGGGGTCGTAGCCTCCTTCTGGTTGTAGCCAGAGAATTGAGGAGTTGGAGCTTCCCTCAAGTTGTAGCCTGAGAAACTAGGGGGTTGGAGCCTCCTTCCAGTTATATCTGGAAAACAAAGGAAGTTGGTGCTTCCAATGAATGTAATTCTTCAAGACATATAAGAAAAAACATTATGTGGTTTTCCCCCAATTTGGGTTTCCACGTTAAACACTGGTGTACTATGTATATGTGTGATTGTTTATTTCTTACTGCTCATTATTGGATAATAATTCTACATTGATATAACATTTGAAGAAAAAGGATTCTAATTATGCTATTATTGATTCACCCCCCCTCTCAGTAATCTAACAAGGATATCATTGCATAGATCTCATCATCATCTTTTCAATGATGCAAACGACAAGTCAAAAAAAAATTGTATGCAAAAGTTATGAGCAGTCAAATGGAAAACGTAGAAGGTGACGCATGTAACCACTGTAAGGGTGACACATGGCACATGATTGTACATTTTGTATAGTGATGATGTGGCACTTTCATATGGTGAAACATTGAAAGTAGGTGATGTGGCATGATTAGTTGGCAGCTGATTGGGCAGGACATACAGTCCAGGTGGAAAAATTATATGTTGACACATGGAAATGGTTAGCCAATGAGAGGCCACCACATGGCAGCCGCCCATTGGCCACTATGGTCATAATTATGTAAAATTTATGGAGTCGATGGGGATCAAACCTGCTACCTCTATAAACCTGAACAAAGCCTCCCGTGTCATCCTGCCACCACAATAGTTCTTAACACTATACGTTGTGAGTTGTATTTAAGTTTGAGTATTGTATTAAACGAGTTTTAAAAGGGTCGAGGGTGTAACTCCTTGTCCTTTTTTATTTGTTCACATGGTATATATTATAACCAGGGGATATGTTCGTGGGGATATATATAAATATATGCCACCACATGTATGGAATAACCATGAGCTTTAACATATGGTTTAAACCATCTAATAAACTGCCAACAAATAATACCAAACCATGAAATAAACGGAGGTCAAATAACACCTGCTTCTAACAATTCTTAAACGATCTCAATTTCATTTTTCTAGGAAAAGGGATGATGGTAAGGGTGAGAATTGGGAGGAATATTTCTTGGGACTAGAGGAATGGAATGATAATGGATGTTGCAGGAAGGGGGAAGTACATGGGGGTGTTAAAATAACTTGGTGTCAAGAAAGTATAGATTGGAGGTTAGTAAGCATAGAGGGTGTTTCAATGGCTTCAATAGAATGGATTTGGTAAATAATTTCAGAATCACCTATTTTTAGTAGATTTTCCATTCAGTGGGAGATGATGATCTCAGGTGAGCCTATTGTGATTCCTTGGATCTTATATTATTCTCCCTCCTATTGGAATTGGAAGGTGAGGTCCTTAAAAGCCATGGTAATGGGGCCAAGATTGTGTAACCATTCAACACCGAACACTATGTCACAACCTCCCATGTATATAGAAAACATATGAGATTTTAGGTGGTACTAACCAATTTGTAAGCACACATTTTCACAACACCCCTCACATTTCATGGAACCACCATTGGTAATCATGACCTAAAAATTGTTGACAACACAGATATAAGAATTGATGTCTTTGGAAATGCAACGATGAATTAAATAATGGGTGTTTCCACTATAAACTAGGATGATGACTTTCCTATGTTTAATGTAGCCAATTAACTTGATGGTTTGGGGAGAAGAGAAGCTAGTGAGGGAATTCAGTGAAATCAATGGTTCAACTTCAAGAGGCTCAGAGGGTGAAGTAGGATCATCTACTTGGGGTATCTCTTCAACATGGGAAACATCAACATCCTCGTCAGAAAAATTCTCATAAATATCCATAGAAATCTTTTGTTCATTGCACTTGTGCCCTGGAAAATATTTATCATCATAATTATAGCAAAGGCCCTTGAGTTGGCATTCAACCATTCCTACCCTAGTTAATTTCTAGATATTGAGACGAGTAGCAAGAGGAGCGGGATGGGTGGGTCAAGGGAGAGGAATGAAGGAGGTTTTTTTTTTTGGGAGGATACAATATGTTGTGCTTCCTTGGTGCATTTAGTAGCTTCCAACCAAGTCTAGGGGCGATCCATGAGGACCTAGGTGCAGATTTCATCCTTTGGGCCACTGATAATGCATTCCTGAAGAAGGCATATAACATGCCTTCCATTCTAAAATACAAGTTCTCAAAGGAGGTTATAAAGTCTTCAACTTGGTCAGATAGCCTAAATAGTGGGTATCTGTTTCAAAGCGTTCATAAAGCTCTGCAACAAACTATGTCCAAGAAACATACCCTTGGCGTGCATTTTTACACCATTTTCACCATTTGTAGAATTTAGGATCCACATATATAACACCATAACGAATTTTTTATAGCTCATTAGTGATGCCATGCAAGGAGAAATAATGTTCCATTTGAGTGACCCAGCTCATTGGATTTGAGACATCAAATTTATTGACCTCAAATTTGGGAAGAAGAGGGTCACGATCAAAGGAGTTGGAATGAAAGGCCATAGTATGGGAGGATTCAACACTATCTAAGTGTGAAGGTTGTTCATATGAGGGATGGCCCTAGGATTGGTTCAATGCTTTGTTGAGAGTGGATTGGAGGTAGTCAAATCGGCCATGGATGGTGTCAAAATCTCTCTTAACTTGGTTAGTGAAGGTTTCAACTCAAGAATTGACTAAAGCAAGTTTAAAAGTCATTTTTCGGACAGGCTCCTTGTGCTATTGGCTTTCAACTTATAGGTTAATGATTTCTTGGTGGTGAGTGGTGGTGATTTGTGAGTGAAGGGTGTTAGGGAGGGGAAGTGGTTCCATGGAAAAAAAATTGATAAGTGATAATATACCACGACAATCAGGGGGAAAAGAGGAATCCAATGGGATAGGTGTAAAATAAGGGTTTCAGGAAGGGTGGGTGGGTCCACACAAAAAATGATTTGAAGTGATAGGTACCACTACGATCAGGGAGAAGAGAGGAAGACAATGGGATATGTGCCAAATAAGGGTTCCATTAGGACCACTATAATTTATTTTATTCATGCATACTTATACTCTGACTTGAAGAATATCGCAGTGACAGAATTCCCAAATTATTAACAGGGACAATTGTGTAGGAATTTCGCAACCAAGATGCAGGAGGCAAGGTTATGCGGAAAATTTCCCTTCTATTCCTTTCTTGTTCTGTTATGCTCCCAAGGGTTATGGTTTTTAGGGTTCCTACAAACAAAGGTTTTCCCTATTCTATATCTCTCTGATATACATGTAGGTTTGACTAGAAGTACTTGGCCCAATATCTTAGGGCACCAACTAAGGAGGCTCGATCGTACCCTTAGTCGTACTACCCGATTACCTAGGTACCAGAGAGTATATTATCGACTTTAATTCTCAGTGTCACTACATCAATCAGGCGGCTAATCATTTGATCTAGAGAAGGTTTTAGAAGACCTAGGGGACTCCTGATATACCTAACGATATGTGAGAGTGGTGATCGTATACAGGTTTGGTCTGATGCAGTACTAATCGAAGGGGTACCAACATGGGTTACAGAGGTTTCCAACAAGGTGAAACATTTGTTTCAAGTAACCCTATGAAACCTTTTGTATTTCCTGCATGTAGTATTCCCCAACTGCAATTTTACTCACTAAACATCATATCTCTATGCTTTAAAGACATCGATGGTACACGTCTCTACCCTGGAAAAAAAATCCCACAATTTATGCAAAGGAAAAAGCTCTAATACCACTTGTTAGGTACCACGTGTATTATAATACACATAAACAAAAATAGTGCAGCAAATAACAGTAGAACAACAAAATATAGATAATAACAACATCAACAATGATACCTTTATTGATGGAAATCCAAGTTAACTTGCCTCTTTGAGTGGACAACCTCTAGTAGGGAAGAGATTTATTAAAATAATTCTCAAGAAAAAACTTTCCCACACCTTCTACTTCTATTTATATTAATTCTATCTTCTAAACAACATTCTAGAGGAAGATCTTTCTACAAGCGGAAGCTTCTATTAAGTCTTCTTATAATAGAATTGTTAAAATTATTGTATAGTCCTTATTCACTAATGCTGACATTTATACATAGAAAACATATTATTCTATCTACATGAGGGGTTAGGGAGGTTAGGTCCCTAACAACTTCTTTTAAATCTTTTCAAGCACATAAATAAAATTCTAAAGAAAACTAAATAATTTTCTTACCTATCTTAAGGTCCAATCGACCAAATTTGGTCTGAGTGGACGTTAACCATCATCATCAATTTTGAACAACGACTGTAGATCCATCTTAACTCCAGATATATAGAGGGATCAAATCCATCAAGGTGCAAAGCTTTCTTTAAGTTTTTTCAATATATTTTTTTTCATCTCAAGGCACTTGATACCTCTCCATGGCATTCGAGAGTTAATATAGAACTATCATGGTTCTTTATTTGTGTGTGTGTGTGTGTGTGTGATGGGGGGTTCACCTTTTTGACCAATATCTTATCATGTTCATTCATAAAGGGGGTTTTAAAATTGTGGAAAATAAAAAATAAATATTNTGGGGGGGGGGGAGGACAAGGTTTTATGGGGTATAAAAAGAGGTTAAAATAGGGGTTCCTTTTATTGGAAAGATGTATTGGGAGGGGGGTTCAAAAAAAGGGTTTGGGAGGTATTTATCAATATCTAGAGAAATTATGGGTATTCTTCAATATCCCATGGACAGAAGCACTATTTCACAAGTTCATTGAGTGAAGACCATGTGGTGTGTGTGTGTGCATGCGTGCATGTGTGAGAACTCACAAACCTTTCCTCAAGTTTTTTCAATTTAAATAAAAATTTCACCTCGAAGGACTTATCCCTCTTTTCCCATGATAGATTTGGAGTTAAGATGGATTTACATTGGTTCTGTATAATAATAATAGTAATAGTAATAGTAATAATAATCTAATTTGAAATCCAAGCCAGATACAAAATTGGTGTATGAAACCTATTGAACCCTATTTTTCCATCATCCAGACACTCCTTTTTTCACTTATACTCTTTTTTTGCATCTAAACCTAGTCCTGATATCATCCATTTTTGTGATTTAAAGCATAAAACCCTCTTGACAAGTATCATGAGGTATATTTGTTTATTTTATCATTATTCCTAAGTTCTTGATGAATTAACGGTAGTTTTCAAGTAAGTTTTACTAATGAAGAATGTTGGTTATGTTCATGTACCTCTGGCTGGTCCAGTACCCAAGTTTGTAGATCTGCATATTTGCGTGCATCCATGTGGAATATGGTCACTTGGGTTTTGAATATCTAAACCCAATCATGGTGTGTGTGCCTTGGTTTGTTCCCAGGTCGCACATGGAATCCTCTAGGTGTGGTCAACAATTTTTAGTAACAAACGTGCCAAATTTGCAGTAGTTAATTTCCAACACGATTTGTGAGATAATGAGGATGAATCGCCAAATTATGGAACATGAGTTTTGTTCAGAAAGGCCTAATTTGGATCTTCAATGGGAAAATTATTCATAAGGTCAAGGATTTGAGAGATATGGGAAAATATCTAATCTAGATTTGCCTGGATTTATGTTGCGACCCTTTTTCAAATTATTTATTGGTTGGAACAAATTATAGTTCGGGTTATGGGTTCTATGCTCCATATGGAAGGTTCCACGTCTAAACCAACCTTATTTCTTTGTCATTACACCAAAAAAATACAGTTATTCATGTCCAAACTCAGCAGAATTCAAACAATGTGATTTTCTTGTTGAGTGAGTGAATCGTTGGTTGTAACAGTTTCCTTTGATGATCTGAACGTTGTAATTATAAATTTTAGAGACAATAACATTGAAGAAAATCGTGGATTGATTGTATGATTATCATTATTGGTTGTAATCACTTGTTGCATTAGGCATTGAACTCATCTCTGTAATTATTCATTCTTATGTTGTAATAAAGACATATCTGTTGCATATTTTCGGCTAGCCACTATAATCCTCTTGCAGAGTATGCTCAAGGAGGCATGGATCCCTCTCTCTGATATACCCTACCTATTTTTATTGTTGTAGATTTAGTTTCCATTTTAGTTTTGTGGATTAGTGTGATTAGTTAGATGCATAGCTATTTCTGTTTGTAGTTCTAATTGTTTCCATAAAATTAATTTTACAATTCTGCTCTCATTTCCTTTCAATTATTCATGTAATTTCCCTTTTCCTTTACTCACTCGTGGGTATTCTTTGATTACTAGCCCAAGGAACAGGTGTGCACTCAACATTTTGATTTTTCTTTCTAATTAACACTCTTAGCATTGTCAATACAATTATTAGAATCTATTTGGAGGAGCTTATCAGTCATCATTCATAAGTACAAGAACACTTAAGAATTGAAGTGAAATATTGTACTTCAAGCCACCTATGATATCAGGCCCAGGAGACTGATAACTAGTGTCAGTTTGGTCTTTAATGATTTTCTTTTATTTAGATATACTCATGGATAAGATAACAAGATCTATTTGAGTCATAGTTTCACAAAGATGAGTAATTTGGATGCAAACACATTGTATCACCAACAAAGACTTGTTACAACTGACATATGAATTTGAATTATTTAGTTTGTATGTGTGAGTTAGTTTACAAATTTCATTATTTTTCTTTCCAAGCTAATAATTTCAGGATTAGGTCAGTGGCCTCCTGCAAAGAGTTCAAATCATGTTTTTGTCGACTGATTCGAATATTAGTTTGAAGGATAATTTACCTTTGTATTTTCATGTCTCTTAAAGTTAAGTTACAGTAATTAGAACTCATTAGTTTGACAAGTTAATCATCTCTTGGATTGCATGAACACTTATATCTCAAGTGAAAGATTTCACTACAATCCATTAATGAAACCTCAAGCTAATGAACTAATTATTGTTTATAGGTTTTAAGCATTTTGGTTCCCCCATACATTAAATTCTTAAGTATTCATTGATTAAATGAGATCTCATACGAAAACATATTTATGCATAGATCAAACATCTGGTCATAGTATGATGATCCCTTGTTAATCTTGATATAGATTGTTGAATTCAAGATTAAGGTGTCTAATATTTACTTTTGATTTCATTGAATTTCTTTGTGATTGGGATTGATATCTATCATTTGATTTCATTTATTGCACCCTGAAGTATGTGTTGTCGACATTGGTTGCTAGCATAAGCTAGAATAGGTCATGATCTTATGTTTCCAGTGCTTTCACCTTGAAGTGTGTGAACTCCCGGATTGATAGATTTAGTGTCAGGGATTTATACATATAAATAACCCCAAATTTTTGGCAACGTTGTCGGGAAGGTGCTAAAATGGATTAGAACATAGGTAGGGTAATTTCATAAGTTTTTTTTTTGTATCTACAATTGCAACTTGGGGGAGGAGAAACAAAAAGATGAAAAGGCACCCTTAATTCAAAATTTTTGAATGGGTTATATCCCGACGCATTCACTTTGGTGAGCTTCTCCGAAGCCTCATTGTTTTATTTCATGCAAGTAAGTTTTGTGTTATGCAAGTGTGTTTTCTTTTAGTTTGGTTCATGAAAAGAAGAGAATCCTAACTTGTGTGAAAAGATAACTTGGTGAAAACATGATCTTAGTAGCATGGTGGTGATTTGAGTACATGATTAGTTGCTTGAATTTGTTTTAAGTGTGCTTCCTTATCATTTCTTTAAGACTTTTTGGTGTTGTAAGAACCCCATGCACTATTCCATTTGTGGGCGGGAAATTTAAGACCAACAAAACAATTCAAAGTAACTCAAGAGCTTGTTGAATAGAGGAGAGCATGCCACCACAAGGATCTTCTTAAATCATTGTCCAAAGTTCAATATTGTCATTAGGGATGAGTCTGTATCTATGGAAGCAGAGGAGGATCCATGAAAAATTTCCACAAGAAGACCTAGAAGTTTCTTCTATTTATCCTTGTCAGCATGAGGAAGGTATCAAAGAGTCATGGAAAATATCCAATGAAGAATATACATTGGATCTGGAAATCTTAGAATTCTTGACATCTTTGTCACTAGATCCAAATCCCTTGTACACTCAAGAGATTGATGAAACTTCTGAAGAAATTCATGGCATGACAACTAGAGAAGAGAACCGAGGAGACAAAGACTATATTGAAGCTTGGTTCCAAATATTCATCAAGCCATCATACTGCTCCATTGTTCAACATTTCTTGGCACCATCTCTACTAGAACATTTGGTCTCTCATATCCTAGCAATCGTGGAGGTATACTTTTCAAATTTGGATATAAGTTTAACAGAGATCTTGTTGTGTAAATGGATGCATTGGAATACTCCTACACCTGAGGATATTTTTTGTTTCCAAAGTAGAGTAGGATAGTGATCCAGGAGGATCTAAGGAATGCTCACATCGGTCTCAGAGGATCTGGAACGCTCACAGAGGTCCCAAAGGATCTACAAAAGCTCAAAATTTGATCGTCTCAAATGATCATGAAAAGGACATCATTGCATAGAGCTCATCATCATCTTTCCAACGACACAAACGACAATTCAAAAAAATCCGTATGCAAAAGTTATGAGTGGTCAAATTTCAAGTCAAATGGAAAAGGTCAAAGGGAAAAGTCAAAGGTGACATGGGTCACCACTAAAAGGGTGACATGTGTCACATGACCATACAAGACGTACATTGATGATGTGGCACTTTCATATGGTGACACATGGAAAGTAGATGACATGGCATGATTAGTTGGTAGCTGACTGTGCAGGACATACAATCCATGTGGACAGATTATATGTTGACATATGACAAAGGTTAGCCAATGAGAGGACACCACGTGGAACCTCCCATTGGCCATTATGGTCATAATTAAGTAAAACTTATAGATTCGATGGGGGTCAAACCCACGACCTCTATAAACCTTAACAAAGCCTCCCCTGTCATCGCGCCACCACAATAGTTCTTAACACTATACATTGCGAGTTGTATTTTTTTATAGCAATATTTGCCTCACCCTATGCAAACTTTCACAGAGGGCCTTTTTCCATTTCCCTATGCAGAATTGAAGTCCCTTTTTACAAATCCCAAAGATAAAAACATGATTTTTCCACATACACGCACCCTACCTATATTACAGCATGCGTATATGTAGCTTTCACCACTATAGCTCGTGTACATTGGGATTTGTGCCCAAAATTAAAAAATGGTGTCAAATTTCCATGTCACGTCACAAGATCTATGATCCTTGGCCTTCCAGATATTGGAAAATTTCCAACTCGACCCTTGAGTTCCACTTGAAGGCTACAAATGGGCCAAATCCGAGCTATGGAAAAGAGGAGAAGAATTCAACTTTGAGAGCAAAGTTACTCTGGAGAAATTATTCACTTCACATTGAGTTTGCATCCCATTGTCCTTTAAGTATGAACACATTGTTCAACCCCCAAGATCTTCCCTTATTGATTGATAACTTCATTGTCTCTCTTATATGAGCTTGCCTTTAGTGGAGGGTTGAAGTGGTGGAGGCCCAGCTGGAAGGAACTTAGTTTCTCGGTTCCGAACTGTGACGATATAAAAGTTTGTAACTCATTCACTTATGTTGATTACATTTTAATAGAAATACTCTCTTCTCATCTAATTAATATCTTGCGAATATTTGAATTGTTATTCCATGGGCATATTTGTTATGAATGTTGATGGATTATGCTATTGAATGTGATAAAATTATATATTGTCACCATATTCTTGTGTTTCTTAGTTGTTGAGGACTAGTTGCAGGTATATTGTTTTGGTTCAAGTGCTCAACGGTGGACTTCATCGAACATTTGGACGAGGTAGGCCTTTTATCTTGTCTTGCTAGCATATTTGTTTATATAGCATACTTGATATTAGAGTTGATTTTTGCAGTCATTTTCGTCTCTTGTGGTTTACCCCTAGCCATAGAGATATTTTCCTCATAACATATTTAAGCTTGAGTATTGTATTAAATGGGGTTTAAAAGGGTCGAGGGCTTAAGACCTAGACCTTTATTATTTTTTCACATGGTATATATTGTAACAGAGCGATATATAAATATATTCCACCGCATGTATGGAATAACCGCGAGCTTTAACATATAGTTTAAACCATCTAACAAACCGCCAACAAATAATACCAAACTATGAAATAAAAGGAAGTCGGAGGGGTTTGATCTCCTGACCTACCATCCAACATACCAATGGTTTAACCATTTGGCCAAGTGCGCCACATTTAATGAAGAATCCACCTAATTTAGCATTAAGTTGCATAAGTATCTACGTGGAGTTCGGGGTACAGTTTGGGCCTACGGCCTATATATGGGCATGAATCCCAAGACCTGGAAATGCATTCCCATGTATGCACATAGACTAAGGAGAAGCATGGATATCGAGGTGCACAAATCCTGAGGTTGTACAGATTGCATAAATTTGTGTACTAAAGAAGATGCCAAGTATGATTGTCTCGTTAAGCATGCCATGAGGTATATTAATAGCACCTAGGAAAATTTATACTCATTTTTCATGATTTTTCGTAAGGATCATGAATTTGAGGTATATTTTATGATCATAGGTCATTTGTAAAAGTCTTAGTCCGGATTTCCATTAATGAGCACCATAGTGCACCATTTGGCGTGTAAAGGGGGTGAAATTGAACCAATTCAGAATCTAATCAACTTTATAGTCAAATTTCTCATAATTTCACAAGGATTTCAATGGTGAACTTATTTTCTTGTTTTGAGTAGTGGAATTAAAGAGAGTCCATTAAAATGGATTTTTGCAAGCTCATATTGTAATGTAATTTGGTATTTTGAGATGATGGAGAACAATCATGCTATCTAATGGGACTTTGAAGATGAAGTGATATATGTCATATCTATATGTAATTTGAGTTCTTTTATTTTTTGTTGTGTCATCTCATCATTCTGCAAACTAATCATCATTTCATGAGTTTTTGAATAAAAAACACATCATCATTTTTCTGCAAATCACCTCAATACGCTCAGTAAATTAATTATAAATCAAGTTAGACGTTGGATGTATATATAGTTAATAAATAAGTGATTTCTAAGGATTTTTGAATCACATAGTGTAAACAAATGAATAAAATAGTAAAGAGAAAAATAATTTCAGTTGTGAAAACCAGTTTACTAGCAAAATTGGACATGAGTTTTGCTTGAAAACTGGGCAACCGGCAGGAAAGACTCACAATAATTATGAATTTATTTTTTGGTTATACCATGTACTCTTCAAATTATTTTATTTGTGCTCATGTCGGATGATGTGGGATTCCCTAAGGCCCACCTTTCGACAAAATTTTCCCCATCGACTCCAACACCTTATCTAGGGTCACAGTTAGATACTTTTATGGTACCTTGGGACTTGCATACATTAATGGAAAAATACCTCACTGTCAACAATGGGAATTCATCAAGGTCTCTTTATTGACAAACATTTCAGGTGACTCAACCTCAGCTCATCTATTTTTACCTTACAATATGTACCAAGGCACCTCGACTCTCATTGACATCAAAGGTGAGTAGTCCCGCATTGGTTAACAACATTAATCATTGGTTGGTAATCCAATGATTTATTTCTATGTTCAAATTCAAAAAAATCATTCACATAGATATAATTGTGTCAATATAGGGTTTCGGTGAAGACTAAAGATATTGAGCACACAATATCATGACAAGAACAAACAAGACAAGAGACACAAGAAGTGGTGGAAAATGAATAAAGTCATATCACGTACTTGTATTCATTTTAATGATACAATATATAATACAATAATGAAACCACCTCAATTTATCTCACCTTGACACCTCATCAAGAGATAAAGTAGAAGGAGGCAAAGTAGGAGTATAGAAACTCACTTAGGATAACAACTATATCCTAGTTATGTGAAATACATAAAGGTGGTATACTAGGACTTAATGATTGTATATGAGAAAGAGGATAGCATTCCCCCCCTCAATCATAAGTCTGAATAATAATACCAACAAAGAAGCATAAAATGGTAACATATCCAAGTCTTCTCATTGAAACTCTTGAACTGAGCCTCAATGAAGAACTGCCTAAAAAACTGCCAAATCTAGATGCTGAAAACTCTAGAAATCTCACTGTGTAATCATGTGAGCCATAATTATTGTAATTTGTTCACTTATGTGAACCCCAATATGATGAGAGTGAACCAAGATAATTGAATCAGCTACAAGTCAGATACATCCTTGAAAATGTATGACAACTCAATCAATGCCAAGCTACAATGCAGAAGGATCATGTTATCCTCTGCTAGGTCTAATGACCATCTAAGTGAACCAAATGTCCACATCATTGTTCTAAAAATCAATATCCCAATCATGTATCTCATGTATGATTCAACTGCAACTCATTGAACCATAATTCTTTCAAAACATGCCATCTGCAGACTGCAGTTTCCTATATGGAAAATTTGATGCCCATTTGGCATATAGTTTGTCGAAACTTTCAGTCGGACAACCATCTTCAATTCCATCATTAATTCCCCCCTTTGTCAGCTGAAAGGAGAGACCACAGATGGATTTATGAACCATATTCATTAGATTTGGGAACTCCCCCCCTTTAAGGTGCATGAGAGTTACATCATTGTACTCTTCCCTCTAAGCTCAAGAGAGTACCATACTTATTTCATTTATGTTCATAACAAAGTGGGCATGTGGAAACAACCACATGTTATATCATCCCGTGGGAGCCATGCTTAAAATATACATCATAAGGGGACCACTTTGGAAAGAACATATAGAATAGATCTGGATCATCACCAAAATCATCTAGAATAGTTGTTTGAAATTTTTTTACTATTGTCATTTCTCCATGCAGCTATGGCTTTACCTTTGTCTTGACTAGATGGTAAGACTGATGTAGTTTGTTTACTTGTTGATTCCATTTCCATGAAGTTATTCATCCATAATTAATCGTTTTCTTAATCTTTTTCTTGTTGTGATAGTTTTTTGAGAGGTGATTTGTCTTCCCACAATGAAGACAAGGATGCAGATCAAAACATTGTGACTCCAAGTGACCAACTCTATGACAATGTTGGCACTTATTAGTAATATTCTTCACTTCTTCATGAAATCCTACATGCACAAAGTGAATTGGTTTAGAGTAATCTGGGATATGAAAGTTGTTTTTTTTTTCATATCCTAAGCCACGTCTATCTTTTTTGAATGATAATTCTTCCCAAGGTCGAACAAATATCTTGAAAAGATCATTTTGACTTTGTTCTTTTACTTCTTCACATTTGTTGTTGTTGTTTCTTTCATTCTGTGTGTATTTTTGGAACTCGTATTCATCAAGACTTTCCTTCATGTGTCCATTGTATGATTCCATGTCATGACTATTTAAGGAATCATCAATCTCTTGTGTTTATTTTGTATCCACCATTAGGTCATGTGTATCAGAAGTAAAATCAACCATCTGTAATAAGTCTTTTGTGTCACAAGTAGCATCAATCATTTTCATTACGTCTTGTGTGTCAAAGGCTGCATCAACCTGTTGTATGAACTCGTTTGTATCACATGTTGCATCAACCATTTGGATAAGATCCTCGGTAGCACATGTTGCATCAATATTCTCTATTACATCCCCCATGTCACAACTTGCATCAACTTTTTGATTTGATGTAGATGTTGCATCAATCATGTCATCAATTTGATTATTCTTTTCTCTTAACTTTATCTGAAGTGCATCAATCAATTGATCCTTCATTTATATATCATCTCGAAGATCCTTTGTTGACTGTATTGTATCAACCATGTGATCAATTATGTTTTGATTTTGAATTAACTTCAACTCAAGTGTTTCAATCAATTTATCTTTCACATCAATTTGATCTTGTAATTCATGGTTGTACTCTTGTAATTATTTGATTTCTTGAGAGGCGCTCTGTAAACTCTTTCCTCCTTTACCCATTATTCTCTCACTTAGGCTCGCTTGCTTGAAATTTCTCACTTGAAATTTCTCGCAAGCTAGAAATTTTCTTGATCTTCAGGCTCGCTTGAATTTGTTTCTAGGAAGTTGAGGATGTTAGTTACCACCAAAAATGCATCACAAAGTATTACAATGGTTTGATTTTGATTCCAACAAGTTTTAACGATTTAAACTCAAAATTACAATGACTCTTGGGTGTTGGGCTGAACCGAGAATGCACCCAAAAATTACAATAACTCAACTTCACAAGTAAACTTACAAAAGGAATATTTGTAAGTTACAATTATTGATGTTTCAAAAATGTAATTGATGGTGCTTTGATTCTAGGCCACGTCTAATTCTTCTTTTATTGCAAGATTGATTTTTCTATTGTTTCAATGATTTGATGAATAATTATTGTTGAGAATTTGATATTGTTTTTATTGTTTGATTACTTATGCTCAATTGTGCTTGAATAACATTGCGCATCAACTTGTGTGTATTGTGTTTAATGCTAAAATTATAATTGTGTTTATGTCAAAACTAGACAATAAACAATATAAACCTCCAATCCCCTTATTCAAATTTCAAACGAATCTAAAACACTTCAGCACCAAAAAAAATTTCCTCCTTTACAAAATTAAATACTCAATAGTTACAAAGTGTTGAGCCTTCAATTGTACTTTCTTCAACCTTCAAATCCCATACTTTATTCAAAAGTTTCACACCCTTCAAACCCATAATTTCGATTAAAATATATTTCCATGTAATAAATAATAAATAATAGTTTCTTCAATCCTTTTTCATGACACTCAAGTTTCTTATTTTATGATATTAAATCCTTGGAAACCTCACCATAAGATTTTCTTTCATGTGTCATTCAAAAAGTGAAAATGACAATTCCAAAATTGTGCATTTATGTCATCACATGAATTATTCAAAACTTATGCAAATACTTTTTACTAAAACATGAATCCTTATAATTTTCTCACCATTCCTTCAACCATAGCAGTTGAAGATTGGATGCCAAATCCTCACCAATAATTAAAATCGAGATGTTAGATCTAGAATTTTTCTTTTTTTTTATAGCCAATCCTTTCCAAATTTCCCGTATTCTTTGAAGGCATCGATCTTTGGAAAAATGGAGTTTCTTCGGTGCATTGGACATGAAAGACATGGATCAGTCAAACAAATCGCTCGGTGGATGGTGCATGAGAAAACCAAACAAATCCTTGGTCGCAAAACTTTGTCTTAAATTTTTTTCTCAAAGCCTTGTATCTCTGCTTTCGATGATCTCCTTGGAAATGCCATCAAAATTTTCAGGAAGATTCGTTGAGTTTAGCTCTAGGTTGTTGTGTATCATTTCAAATTCTCTTGAGTCAATGGTGGCTCCCACTTGCAGATCACATGGATTAGCTGCATAGATTGCGTTGATCAAAACACAAGATAGATCGTGGAGAGCAGCTCTTATGTACCAGGTTTTTTTATTAAGCAAATCATGTTGAAGGTGTGTGATTTCCTCCAAATTTTACAATTTGTTGATTTGTGGGTAGATTGTTGGTACAATCTACACACAATTTGGAAGTTTTGATTCACTTCTGGAGGTGCAGATTCCCGTTGGAAAATTGTACAAAGAAATTATCACAAATTCACCACTTTCTCCTTGAGGCTAGACACTCTCAAGCAATTCAAATCTACAACGTCTCACCAATCTAGTTCTAAATAAAAATCGTTGCTGGTATGACATCATTGTAGCCTGTGGCATCGTTTTTCCTATGAATGAAGGATTTATCTCTACAAATATCTCTTTATTTATTTACATATATGTATCTCTTTATTGTAGCTCGGAGTGGCACCATTGTGAATGCATAATTGACAAGACAATCAAGAAACTAAATCACATAAATATTTTTCATTCAATTAAGCACGTACAGATTTATATAAAGAAAAAACAGATCTTACGGATCATTGTTGTTGTGAGTATTGATATGTTGCTATCAATTTTCCTATGTCATTTCCATCGTACACTTTCTAAGATTACATTCTATCTGGCAGCCTTCTACGAACCTATTCATCCCCATATTATCAATTATCAATTTGCAAAACAACAAATTGACACTGTCTTCTCCTTCATGTAAAACTTTGGCACCATCATCTCAACTCAAATTTCATCTCTCATGGATGACTACCAAGAGGTTCTACCAGGTCCTTAAGACCATAATGACGATTATACCAATTGAAGGTATATAGCACACAATATCATGACAAGAACAAAAAAGACAAGAGACACAAGAAGTGACCTAAAAGACATATTCATTGTAATGATACAATATATAATACAATAATGAAACCACCTCAATTGCTCTCACCTAGACACCTCATCAAGAGATAAAGTAGGAGGAGGAAAAGTAGGAATCTAGAAATTCACTTAAGATAACAACTATATCCTATTTGGTTTGTGATCCTAACATTAGTTTGTAGTCTCTAGTAGTGTGGAAATAAAAAGGGGATGACATTCTTGATAAAATATAGACAAGAACAACAACATGGTGGAAAAGGCTCACAAGCCAACACTCCAATTATTCACTCCAATGTTACATATTTATAGTACAATGGGTGATGCCACCTCATAGAGAGATTTGCTCTAGATCCTAAAATCATGCATGATGACTAGGCTAGGCAATCTTAACTAAATCATTAGTCATCACTTGAGGATATATAACTAATATCCTAAATGAATAATACAAATATAGGTGACAATTTAGACTTAGTGATTGGTAAAGGTAAGCCATAGGCTAACAATTCTTGTTGCAACAACATCAGCCTATAGTCCTTTGACTCCGGTTTGCAGCAATAGAGTACTCATCATTCAAGTGTTCTAGAAAATCATTGGAAGTTCATACACTTGTTGCAGCATCCTCCCCTATGGAAATCAGACACTTGTTGTTGCAACATCCTCCCCTTGTTGCAACATCCTCCTCAACGACCAACATTCATTTATTTTTCCTTGATTTCCAATTTTAGATATCAACATTTGTAATAAGCTCAAAATCTCTTATATTTCTAAATTTTAGAGCATGTATGGAAGATGAATTTCACTCAATCTATTTAGGATAATATACTACAAAGTAGCAAAGTAACAACACTAGTGGATTTTTAGAGTTTTGTCTATTCTGGTAAATGAATTCTAGAGTAGGTACAAGAAGACTTGCAGCTATATTTTTAACATTGATTGAGAAAATTTTGATAGTAGCAGGTCTCTCCTTTTCATCCCAAAGCACCATCAACATCAAATTCAATAACAAAGTTCCGGAGTTTGAATTTTGTAATGATCTCCTCAACTCCATAGCCTCCTTGCATCAACTCAAATCATGCACATGTATGAGTAATTAGCATTCTGAGGTAAAATGATTTTAAACTCTGATTGGTTTGTTGAGAACAAAGGATATTATTAAGAATCTCTCAGATACTTATTAATTCTATTCCTACTTTCTTTACTCTATGTCTATATCACCTTGATTTTATTCATTGAATACATTTCTATATCCTATGTCCATATATTGTAGTCTTATATTCTAAACCCATATGCTATATGCTACATCCTACTCTCATATATTATGTATCCATATCCTCGTACCTATACTTATATGTTATACCCCTTCACCTTATAACCATACCTCTCTACCATTCATATTCAACTCAGCCTCACATTTTCCATGTGGGCTTATCTATCGGCTTAATTCGTATGACATAAACCATGGATTGTTTCTTATCCATGATGGCTTGATTCATGTGCATAAACCATGCAATCGTTTCTATATGCGAACACTTGTATTCATTATGACACCTTTCAAATTAATAAGCGGTGTCCACTAAACCCTCCATAAACCACTATGATTATTCTAGTACCAAATTATAACAATGTTTGCTCCATCATTACCCATGACGTCGAGAAGACTCGTTCAAAGACTTGATTATCAAGACTCATTTGGAATCACCGAAGGGATTCCAAATGAGCCAAGTCTATATCGTCCTCTAACAATAGCATTTGATCCCTCTTCACCTCTACATATTCAGACTGTTGCCCATAATTCGACCCATTTGTTATAATCCTCCCCCTCTAAGCAAGCCATATGAACCAAATAACAGTAGAAATAATGACCATAGTGGACATGATTTATCATCAACAGGGAAAAATAAATTCTCAATCTCTTTGGATGGAGAAAAGAATGGTGACAAGGTAATGGAATATGTTCCTAGGCCTACAAAGAGACACAAGCTTGAAACATAAAGGATTCCAAGTAAGGTTTCTTCCAAACCTTCTGATAGTTGATATGGTGAACACAATGAACTCGATATATCATTAGCCGAGTCAATTTTTAAGTCACTAGTTAGCATGAAATTGAAAAAGAAAATCAAGAGGTTGAGACAAGAGGTAACAAAGTTGACAGTATTGCAAAAATACATAGAAAAGGAGAATGAGTAGTTGAAGATACAGAGCCAGGAATTCCAAAAAGAGATCAAGAAGATACAATCAAAGAACATGAAGATAAATAGGAAAATGCATAAGATGATAGACCCTTGGAAGCCAACACAAAAAACAAGAAGTGAAATGATAGACAGGTCAGGAGGACGACGCAATGTCCTGATCAATGCAGTCGGGATTCCCTAGCAGTTGGTGGAGCAGACTTCAATTTTTCCTTAACCAATTTTGTAAAACCTTTTTGTGCCTAAGGACATGCACTTGAACTAATGTGGGGGAGATGTTGAACCCCTATTTTTCCATCATCCAAACACTCCTTTTTTCACTTATTCTCAGTTTTTGCATCTAAACCTAGCCCTGATATCATCCATTTTTTTGATTTCAAGCATAAAACCCTCTTGACAAGTATCATGAGGTATAGTTGTTTATTTTATCATTATTCCTAAGTTCTTGATGAATTAATGGGAGTTTTCAAGCAAGTTTTACTAATGAAGAATGCTAGTTTTGTTCCTGTAACTCCAGTTGTTCCAATACCCAAGTTTGTAGGTTTGCATATATGCGTGCACCCAGGTGGAATATGGTCACATGGGTTTTGAATATCTAAACCCCAGCATGGTGTGTGAGCATTGGTTTTCACCCAAGTCTCACATGGAAGCCTCCAGGTGTAGTCAAGGGGTTTTAGTAAAAAAACGTGCCAAATTTACTATAGTTAATTTCCAATGCGATTTATGAGATAATGCGGATGAATCTCCAAATTATGGAACATGGGTTTTGTTCAGAAAGGCCTAATTTAGGTCTTTAGTGATCATAATTTTCAGAAGGTTAAGGATTTGAGGGATGTGGGAAATTATCCAATCTGGGTTTGCCCAAATTTATGTTGCGGCTCGTTTTCAAATTATTTATTGGTTGCAACAAATTATAGTTCGGGTTACGGGTTCCATGCTCCATATGGAAAGTTCCACGTCTAAACCAACCTTCTTTCTTTTTCATTACACCAACATAACACAAGTATTCATGTTCAAACTCAACAAAATTCAAACAATTTGATTTTCTTGTTGAGCGAGTGAATTGTTGGTTGTAACAGTTTCCTTTTATGATCTGAACATTGTAATTATAAATTTGAGAGATAGCAACATTGAAGAAAGTTTTGGATTGATTGTATGATTATCATTCTTGGTTGTAATCACTTGCTTCATGAGGCACTGAACTCATCTCTATAATTATTAATTCTTATATTGTAATAAAGACATCTATGTTGTAGATTTCCAACCAACCACTATAATCATCTTGCAAAGTATGCTAGAGAACGCAAGGCCCCCTCTCTCCAGTATACCCTGCCTATTTGTATTGTTGTAGATTTAGTTTTCATTTTAGTTCTATGGATTAGTGTGAATAGTTAGATGCATAACTATTTCTATTTGTAGTTCTAGTTTTTCCATAAAATTAATTTTACAATTTTTCTCTCATTTCCTTTCAATTATTCATGCAATTTCCCTTTGCCTTTACTCACTCATGTTTATGATTTGATTACCTATGCAAGGAACAGGTGTGTACTCATCATTTTGATTTTGCTTGCTAACTAACACCCTTAGCATTGTCAACATAGTTATTAGAATATCTTTGGAGGACCATATCAATCATCATTCATAAGTATAAGAACACTTAACGATTGAAGTGAAAGATTGTACTTCAAGCCACCTATGAGAACATAACCAAGAGACTGATAACTAGTGTTAGTTTGGTCTTTAATGATTTTCTTTTATTTAGATATATTCATGGATAAGATAACAAGATCTATTTGAGTCGTAGTTGCACAAAGATGAGTAATCTAGATGCAAAAGCATTGTATCACCAACAAAGAATTGCTACACTTGACACATGAGTTTGTATTCTTTAGTTTGTATGTGTGAGTTATTTTATAGATTTCATTATTTGCCTTTCCAAGCTAAATTTCAGGATCAAGTCAGTGGCCTTGTGCAAAGATTTCAACTCATGTTTTTGTCGACCGATTCAAATATTAATTTGAGGGTATTTTACCTTTACATTTTCATGTCTCTTAAAGTTAAGTTATAGTAATTAGAATTTATTAGTTTGAAAAGTTAATCATCTCTAGAAGTACATGAACACTTAGATCTCAAGTGAAAGATTACACTACAAGCCATTAATGAAACCTCAAGCTAATGAACTAATTATTGTTTATAGGTTTTAATCATTTTGGTTGTCTCTTACATTGAAGTCTTAAGTATTAATCTATTAAAGGAGATCTCATACGGAAACATATTTATGGGTAGATCAAACATCTAGACATAGTATATGTTGAGCCCTTGTTAATCTTGATATAGATTGGTGAATGCAAGATTAAGGTGTATGAGATTTACTTTTGATTTCATTGAATTGCTTTGTGATTGGGATTGATATCTATCATTTGATTTCATTTATAGGCTAGATTATGTTCTAATCCTGAATTTATTGTGCTTGCACCTGGAAGTTTACAAACTCCCAGATTGATAGATTTAATGTTAAGGATTTATACATATAAACAACCCCAAAAGACCCCCTCTGGATTTGAATCTCTAAGCTCCATCCAATAATTTAGCTATTCAACTATTAATTACGAAATTAAAAATATTTGTATTGTTGGTGGATAAGAGATGTCTAATTAGTGGATAGATTGATGTGGATGTGTGAGTCACTATTTTTAGTGTCAAACATTTAAAAGTTGTGATTTATTAAGTTTTCATATATATTTAATTTCTTACCATTATTTTCTATAAATGATTATAATTATTTACTTCACTTATTTGAAAAGAAATGGACCATAATGCTTAACACACCTATTTATCATTGTGTCAAAAGGGGCTTTCTACAATAGAGGATGACAAAGATGTGCTTTGTACAACCTAGTATGATGGAGATGTGTAATCCCTTATGTTCTCAACAACCTCAACAAGGAGGAGTTGACATGTGGCATTTAAAACAAATATTTCAATTTTGTTTACAAATAAAATATTTCAATATTTATATTAAGTTAAATAATTTTATATCAATTCTATATAGAGAAGTAAAATATTTATTATTATGGTTAAAAAATTTCAATGGCCCGAGGAGATGTGTAATTCTTTCAAGTTCAACATGGAGTTGACATGTGTCATATATATAAAGTTGAGGAAATGTTTGCACCTCTATAGATTTGTTACCTCTTAGTGAATGATAGAACCAACTTAGATCCATCTTAACTTTGGATCTATGAGGTGAAAACTATTTTTAGATTTAAAAAACTTGAGGAAAAGTTTACACCTAAAAAAATTTGATGTCTCTCACCAATGATAGGTCTTGAGTTAAGATAAATCTTGGTTAAAACATTTCAAGAGCGTGTTGTTTAGTATGGAGATATGTAATTCCTTCATTACACATCTAGACAGAGGACAAGCTCACCTTAAAAGGCGAGCAGTGCCGCTTATCCCACGTTGTGTGTCTGGTTGTTCGTCTCGTACACGCTATTGTATAACAAACGATGCAGTAAAAGTCGAGACCACTCGTTGCTCCGAGGTGGTGCGAGGTCTATTTTGAAATCTACGTACACAGTACAATCCACGTTTTCGTTAAGCTTCAAAATT
Source organism: Picea sitchensis (assembly GCA_010110895.2). Taxonomy (NCBI): domain Eukaryota; kingdom Viridiplantae; phylum Streptophyta; class Pinopsida; order Pinales; family Pinaceae; genus Picea; species Picea sitchensis. The sequence continues at coordinate 757,062 of SNQJ01S0002157.1, read as the reverse complement.
TGAAGATTAACACTCAAATGGTAAAAGTTTTCGTAAAAATTCATGTTCAAGTATCATTTACGTAGGAGAATCAGTTTAAAAAAAATACTATTATTAAAACATAAAATTAAAAGTGTAAAAATGGGTTTTAAGGTTTTTAAATCATATGGTTTATGTGAATTTACCCCTTCTACACTTTTAATTGAAAAAAATAAAAATAATAATGTCCCTATATGTTTGTTGTTGGTAAACAATTCTATTCAATATCTATATTTTGAGTGAACCTAATTATTATTGAGAGCATATATTTTTCCTTTGTAAGTTTAATTCATAAATTAAATAATCAAATCATTACATTTAAATAGTCTCTTATTCTCAAAAATAAATGGTCTTTTATCTATAATTTATTGTCTAACTAAATCATAACTTTAAAATTAAATTAATAATAATAATAATAATAATAATCTATCCACCTTTTTTCACATTTAATAAAGTATCACAGTGCGATGGGGGGTGATTGTCAATCAAATTGATAGCACAGGGGTACGACCAACCTACCACCCCACTCTCGATGTTTTACAGTTGTGGTTAGTCTTACGTGCCAAGCTCATGTCATGCATGTGGACAACCCTAAACTCCACTCGAGTCACTTCCCAATGCTCCCTCATGATGCAATTCTACAAGGTATTCAAGGGACGATCCCGAGCAAGGACATCCCCATTTCGACCTTGCGCCTGCATGATCGCTCAGGTAGCTTAGACAGAGACTAACCCTCTTTCTGCTATGATGGAAAAACCTCCACTTTTGTTTATCCAGACCCTTCTGTCGAAGACCGAGAGGGTTTCCATTCTGGTTATAAATGGCTAGCTCTGGCCCAGTCCTGTTGAGCTCTCTTGCTGGTTTTTGTGCCCCTTTTCATCCATCACCCGAGCTTCTTCATTGTTGTTGACTCCCCTCTTGTCTTTGTTTTCCTCCCCATGGACCCTTGTGGATGTCACCCCTCTCGTCCTCACTCTTCTCTTACCCCCAACCCGCATTTGACTCGGCCCTCTTATGTTGCGCAGGCTGCTTTGGAAGCAACCACTTCCTATGAAGAATCTGTCCTCAACCTAGACAAATCTATAATGGATGATCTCCAGGAGGAGGTCCGTCTTTTCAGGGAGTTCCACGATGATGACAATGTTGAGTCCTAGATTGGTAGACTAATTCCATATATGGGTTGCTCTAGAACTCATAACTCTAAATTTTACAGGACTTTAGAGTTGTATTGGAAAGCCAAGACTTTGGTTGCCTTGGGTATGCTCCCCAACGAGTAGGACATAAGCCAATTAAAATCTCGGCAGGAAGCTCTTGAAATTCAAACAGTTTATGTAGTAGAGGTCGTGACTTGGTTAGAAAATTGCCACAGAGGTAATTTCACTCCCCTTGAGCGAAATTATGCAAAATCAACAAGCTCCAAGGACTCATTTGAAAACAAGAATATGGACGCCATTGGATCTCGGGTTCCAAAAGGTAGTTGATTTCTGATTCAATTTTACTATTGTTATGTTACCTAGGCAGTTAGTTTCTATAGGTTTTTATGTGCAAACTCTTGTTTCCTTTCAGACATCTTCTGGGTCAACTGTTAAAAACCTAATTTCCCCTCATGTGTAGGCCTCTTTTTTGGTCTTCCTAGTTTTTTCTACTCAGACTCTTGTTTACTTTCATATATCATATGGGTCAACTGTTAAAACACCGGTTTCCCTTCAACCCGAAGACTTTCATGGTCCCTGTGCGGTTGTTGGTTCTATACTCTTTGGTATATTTTGTTTATATTTTAATATAGATGTTTATTTAAAAAAAAAAAAAACATTTAATAGAGTATCAAACTCATATTTGTTTCATGGATTGGGTGCTTAATCTATACACACTTAAAAATAAGTTTGAAAATTAAACCATATTAAATCAACTCAAATAATTTATATTTAATAATATATTTAATTAAACAATTTATATAAATAAAATTTAAAATTTTTTAAGTAGACAATTTTTTTGATAATTTAATTGTTATTAATAATAAAAATAATTATCACATTTAATAATATATTTAATTAAACAATTTATATAAATGAAATTTAAGATTTTTTAAATAAACATTTTTTTCATAATTTAATTGTTTATTAATAATGAAAATAATTATCACTGATTATTATAACAAAACCAATAACCATTTTATTATATATTAAATTCCTAACAAACCCATTTAAAAATATCTTTTATTTTTATTATTATTATTTTATTATTATTATTTTTTTGTTTTGAGTAAATTTTGCTATTTATATTTTACACGTAACTCGAAATCGAAATCTAATAGCACATGATAAAATATTGTAAATCTATACTTCATTGCGAGGATGAAAAGTTTTAGTTAGCACATAAACATCTACATAAAGGTAAACAATGAAATTGAATAATAGGTGAAAGAGATGGTGACATCATATTTACACGTAACTAGAAATCTAATAGCACATGATAAAATATTGTAAATCTATACTTCATTGTGAGGATGAAAAGTTTTAGTTAGCACATAAACATCTACATAAAGGTCAACAATCAAATTGAATAATAGGTGAAAGAGAGGGTGACATCATAGGGTCAACTTAGATAATACTTGAATAAATACATTTGTAGCTAAGAAAATGGTTGTTAGTAAATTGAATAAATACATTTGTAGCTAAGAAAATGGTTGTTAGTAAATTTGATAAATATTATGTACTCAATAATAAAATAATAGATATTTTAGTTGGGAAAACTTTAGGTGGTTTGGCCCCTCGTCCTTCCCGAGAACCGTCATTCAATGTGAAAGGAGATTGCCCCCCTCCATAATCAAAAGTATTCAATCGAGCAGTGTAGAGCCAAAAGAAAAGGTGGTGGGTCTCAAAGGTTCTACTCATGTTTCATACTTTCATGCAGAATCTTTGGAGAAGAAGATCCCTCCCAAAGACTGTAGAGAAGGCGGTATTCCCTCAATCTCATCCATTGGACAAAAATCCAAGGGTCACAGGAAATCAAGGTGATGGAAAGTTCGAAGAGAACAAAGAAGAATGGTGGTCGGGGATTGCGTTGGTGTAGGCGATATCACTAGGATGCTCGGTAAAATAGTTGTAGGACATTTTTGTGGGAAAATCGTTTCCCCTCCAACGATCAAAGGTTGGTTGGAAAGAAACTGGAAATCAGTGCTTGGTTACTTACCAATTTTCCACATTCTTGTCAAAGGTTGGCTTTGATTTGAATTATGTTCTCATGAAGATATGATGGAAATTTTTAGTTTCTCTTGGGGATGGGAACCTTCAGGTCTAGAGTTGAAAGAGTGGTCAATCTCTTTCGACCTAGCACGAGATGTGCTATCCCTTGATAAAATTTGGGCCATTTTACCAAACCTTCTGTTGGTTTTCTGGAGAGAAGAGATTCTCCAAGCTATTGGGAATAATATATGAGACTTTGTGGGGCTTGAACCAGGCTAGGACATCAAAGTTGGTCATCAGTGGGCCTGACTACAAATCGAAGTTGACCTTCGTGAAGGGCTTCACGACAAGATCAAGCTAGTTTGGGGGGACTTCTTGGTTTGTCAAAGGATATATTATTGGTGCATTCCCTTCCGGTGTTTCAGATTCCATATTGTTGGTCATTTGCAGGCGCAGTGTAACAGGTCTCCAGCTCATTTTCCTCCTTTTTCAAAAGTCTAGAAAAGAAAATCATACATGTCAATATTGATTTCGGACTTGGTGGCAACAGGAGCATGTGTGGACTCTAAGAGACAAAAACGTGCACATCTCAATCCTTCAGGAGGTAGAGAGGACAAGGCAATACAAAACTATTCGGGTAAGGATCATAGTATTGAATCTCCTAGTTTTTCCAATAGTGAAGTTTCCCTTGCAAAAAGGTCACATGTTTTGTCAGAAGAGGCACACTTCCCTCCTCCCTATACCAAGGATCCTATTTCTTGTCGTGTCGATTCCCCTTCCATGAAAGCTCCCATAAAGGACTCAAAAAGGGACGTGAAAAATTGTGTCCTTGTTTTTCCCATTGCTAGTCAACTTCTCGAACGTTCTCCTTGTCCATCCTCTTCGTCCCACCCTTCAAGTCATTTCAAAGTCAAGTCGGACTACTTGTTACATTCTAAAGTTAATATTGGTTTATTGAGTGAAGAGATAGGTGGTTTATCCCAAGACCCAACTCCTAGGGGTCATTCTGGGAGGAAATCGAGAATCTCCTTAGCTCAGTCTCAGGAAGCTAAAGAGATTCAAAGTGACAAACAATCAACTATTATCGAGGCCCTTAGAGTAGGAAAAGCCATCCCCAAGGTTCCCAAATGAAAGTGCTTTCCTTTGATTCCCGCGGAGTAGTGGGTGCTCCCAAAATGCTATCCCTCAAGCATTTGTGTGCGGTGGTAAATCCTAATGTTTTATTGATCCAAGAGACGATGTGTAGTGGTTTAAAGGCAGAGAATACTTTTAGGTTGTGTCTTAAAGGATGGGTCTTTTTCTCTTGTGACATTGATTGTTTATCATGTGGTCTTCTAACGACTTGTAGCCCCAACATAAAGGTGTTAAAAGCGAGTTTCATGCCTTCTTGTATTCTAGTTCAAGCATTGGATTGTTGGCTCAATTCATTGTTCAAAATATGCAACGTTTACAGTCCATAAGTTAACATGTGCCTTTTATGGGATAGTCTAAGTGGTTCGAATGAGTTTAATTCTAGAAATATTATTATGGGAGGGGATTTGAATTTCACATTATCAATTGCTGAAGTTTGGAGTCAAAACTCACACCATGATCCACTAGAATCCTACTTATCTAATTTGATGGAGAAGCACCACTTAATTAATTTGGTTCCAAAGAAAATTTTCCATACGTGGAGAAATGGGAGGAAGGGAACATGCATGATAGAAAAAAAGGCTCGATTGATTTTTTATTTCTAATAAACTAATTGAGAAGTGGTGGGCCATCTCTTCAAGAGTGGAAGTTGAGGGTCTCTCAGACCACTTGCCGATTGTTCTTGGCATTTCCAAAACTGGTTCGAATAGAGAAATCCCAATGAAGTTTAACCAAGAGTGGTTGTTGGATGCATGCCTAGCCAGGGAGAAAGGCTATTTTTGGAGGAAAAGCATGCAAGAGGGAAAGACAACTGGAAGGAAAAGCAGCATGTGTAAGAGAAGCAGGAGAATTGTGCATGCAAGGAAGGCCTAACAATGCTAGGGTTAGGGTTTTTTTAATCCATTTTAATGGTTGGTCAGTCGAGGATATAAATAAGTAGTACTTAGGTGACAGAAAGGAGGGAGGTAGAGAGGACACACACAGGGAGATAGAAATAGAGAGAGAGTTGTAAGAACTTTATGAGTCATTAAGATGGGGAGCTAGGGAAGGGTGAGTGACTCGATCCCGAGGGTTAGATCACAGGCTGAGGAGCCTGGTGCGATCTAGTCAGCCTTGCAGGGATCAAGGAGCATGTGGGAAAGAGGGAGAACTAAGATTGTAACCACGCGCGACGTGATATATTTCTAAACTATAATAAAATATCGAGATCCAGATATTTGTGGACATAGCTTAGGAGGGGGTGAACCACAGTAACATTGTGTTATGTGAATGAATGAATGCATCTTATGTCTGATTAATTGATGAATGTTAGATAATTGAAGCAACTAAATAGATTTGGTATTCCACATGCATGAATATAATGAATGTTATAACTAGATGTTGGGTTGAATGAATAAAATTTACAGTGCACAACCACAGATCTCGCTCAGTTTCAGGTTGCAAACACCTGAGTATTGCAGCCACCCATAGATCTATCTCAGGTGAGACTGCGCAATACACTATGTGTACTGCGTTGCCTTTTGGTTTACCAAAGGGGTTGATAGTTTTAAAGGGATTTTGTTGGGAAGCTTATTAAATATGAACCCAGGTCAATCTGTGATGGTAAATTAGAATCATAATACCCCATAAAGAATCCTCAATACCAATAGAAGAATAGATACTAAACCAACAAATGGCTTCGTTGTCGGTTGTGTGGAAGAAAATGGGACTGAGTATGTGAGATTGGGGGAATACGCATCAAAAGGATGTCGAATTGGACAATGAATCATTGAATAAATCAGAATCTGAAAGGGGATGTTGAGACCGTGGAATCCAATGAAGGTAGAGATAGAGAGTTGGTTGAAGACAAAGGAGCTAGAGTTTCTGTAGAAAGATAACAGAAATCTGAAGTTAACACTGTGCAAATATCTGGACAAGTACGTATTCAGTGACTTGCATGAAGTCTTTTTATGTGATTTCCCGCATGTATTACAAGAGTGGATAAAAAGATTGAAAGACAACCACCCTACCAATTGGATCATACAACTAGAGTGGAATCCTGAAGAGATCATGCAGGTACAACAAGTCTATAATAAGTTTAAGCGTGCAATAGATTTCTGGTTAGACAACATTGTTGTTGGATTTATCACAGGGTTTGCAGTAGATACAACGAAGTCGTACAGTGCGACTGAGCAAGAGTTCTTGAAGGGACCTTGAGGTAGGTACATTGGATCGTTATATACTTCCATTAAGATATTACAATATAACAAAGGTGTAATGACGATGGAGTCAGAAAACTAAACTTCCCTACATGCATGGGGGAAGGGGAGACTCACTGACAGGAGAGGGAGAAATGGAAGGAGAATGGGATAAAGGAAAAAAGGAGGAGGCCTTGGACCCAATTATGATGGAAGAAGACCAGATAAAGTGGATCATGGAAAGAGTTGGAAAGACGCGTAGTGGAGTACCCTACTAATATAAGGTAAACACCAAGAAGAGAGTCGTAGCCGTGAGGTAAGGCTTGGAAAGCGATGAAGAGGAGGTAGAGGATCTCTGAGATGTGGGGCATATTGAGGAAATCCTTCACACGACATATGAGAGGAAGACAAGAGGTCCAAGAGCGGAAATGGAAGGCAACACTCCTATATATATCAGTGTCAGTGTGGAACCCATAAACCCATGTGCGACTAATACACCAAGAAGAACACCACCATTTAGACAATCGAATTTTGGGAGATGAAAGACAAAAGGAAGTACATATACACAAGGAAAAACAACTCGGGGAGCTATTTCAGGAAGCAGTAGTCAAGTATCTACACCACATGGAGTAGTAGTTCATCATTCAAGATGGCAGGACATGATCACACCATCAAGTTACCATAATTCAAAGGAGAAGCGTCGGAGGACCCAAAGAAGCACCTGTTTATTTGTGAAAAGATATGGGAAGTGAAACAGATCACAGACGATGAAACTAAATTGGCACAATTAGCTATCACACTAAGAGATCGCGCACTAAATTGGTATATGATTTTATCTGCAAACAGTCCGCCAGAGACAAATAGAACGATTGAAGATATCAAGAAGTTGTTGATAAATGAGTTCCATAAGCCTAGTTCACAGGATTAATACATGAACGAGATGATAGAGATTAGACAGAAACCAGGAGAATCTATATGGGAGATTGAGCAGAGATTCAAATGACTGAAGAGAAATATAAAATACGTCATGATAGATATTGAACATAAGCATTTGTTCGTCAATTCACTGTTACCACACTTGAAATACTCGTTGCGACAACAGAAGTTTCAGATGCAAGTAGAGGCTCTACAGGAAGCCCTACAACTGGAAGAGAACCAATATCAGAAGACAGATCCAGCCATAGAGGAGCTGAAGGAGGATATGAAGAACTTAATGTTCCATCTAAACCAGAACAAAGGTAAGGACAAAAGAGAAGTCATTTGGTGTACCACATGTAGGATAGAAGGAAACCATAAGAACGAATGTCCAACATTCATGCAGTACATGGCAGTAGGAATGCCAAACCCATTACCAACATGAGGACTATGGTGTGAGATATGTAAGAAACCGAGTCATGATCCATACCACTGCCCAATGATACAGAAGTACCAGAAAGTACCAAAGAGCTCATATCGCAACTTTTGCAAGTCAGTAGGCCATCATGACAAATATTGCAGAAACATGGACCTTATGAGGGAAAGAACATCAGATGCATACAAGGTGCAGGCAAAAATGATGATCGAGCAAGTTGCACCTCAGTTTAACCAAGTACCATCCCCATACAACACTGCGCAACAACAGTATAACACTGTGCAACAAAAATATAACATTGCATAGCCACAGTATAATATCGTGCAACCACATTATAATACCACGCAATATAACCAGGCGCCTCAGTATAACGCGTTGTGAGGGGATCGAGCTGGCTATAGAGGTCGAGGAAGAGAAAGAGGGAGTTTTGGAAGAGGTAGAGAACCAGTAATATGCCACAATTGTCAACAACAAGGACACTATGCAAGAGAATGCCCACTTCCACCAACGACCTGTATGTATTGTTGTGCATCAGATCATGACACAGAAGAATGTCTAACACTATTATGGAAGATCTAGGAGAAGAGAAATCAGAACAATCAAAATGTTCAGTGGATTTCAACAAAAGTAAGGGATGAAGTGAGAAACATCAACATAGTTACACGGGGAGGAGCTAAAATAAGAAACTGCTTAGTAAGACAAGAGCTAGTACAACACCAATGAGTGAAGAAGAATGTTGAACCAAAGAAGAAATTTGATGCACAGAATGAGAAGGAGATATTCAAGAAAGCTAGACAAGAATTCATGAAGCCAAACATTGCATCAACATCAATCGCACAAGATAATAAGGAAGTACCAGCATACGAGATGCCTCCATTGTTGGATCACACCGAAAAACCACAACCACTGGGACAAGTAAGTACCATTAATGGTTTTTTGCAATCCTGTGTTAGACTACTAAATGATCCATCCTCTGTTAAAGTATTACAAAATATGCTAGAAATATGTAGCATAGAAGTAGAAGGAAATCTAGAACAGAAAATAGTTAATCATCTACATACAAGAAGGAGGACAAACAGGGAATTCAGGATGAACGACAACATTGGAGATTTCAACATGTGAGACATTATATTGGATTTAGGATCCGATGTCAATGTACTACCCAAGAAGACATGGCAATGTATGGGAGAGCCCACATTAGGATATTTACCTATTCAGTTGAAACTAGAAAATCAACACAGAGTTATACCAATTGGAAGATTGAAAGGAGTGATAGTAGACTTGTATGGAGTGGGGACTAAAGCTGACTTCGAAGTAATCGAGATAGTGGATGGCACAACACATTATCTGACATTGCTTGTCTTGGATTGGAATTTTGGGAGTTTGATAACCAGGCCATAATCAACCTAAAGACATGGAATATCACCTTCGAGTCAGGAGAAAGTCATTGCGCCATTGGAACCATCAGAAGGGGAAAGGTTCATAGAGCCTACTTGCTTGGACCTGGAGGAAATTAACCAGTTGTACATAACAACTGTGCGAGATGAAGATTATGTGAACCCAACTGTAGATGGGGTACCTAGTTGGTAAAGTATAACCTCATGTGCATCAGACTTAGATACGAGCTTAGGAAATTGGTAGAAGATATTACACGAAGTCTCCACAAGAAGATGTGCAAGAATAGACTATGCAGTAAGATGGGTAGGTACATAGATGGGAAGGGAACCTCCCAGCTTCCATGGGATGAATGAATTAGAAGTATTCATAACACAGTACGAATATGAAGTGGTAGAAAATGAGAGGCTCTTAGTCCTGGATATAGCACTCAAGGAAAGACATGCAATATGGTGGGGTGCGCACAAAGAAACAATTAAAGATTGGTACCAATGTAAGCGGTTACTGTGCATTAGGTTTGGCGCAAAACAAGGAAGAAACCAACTATAGAAATATGACGGACAGGGGGCACCAACAGAACACTTGGAGAAGTGTAGAACGCTATGGAAAATGACACCACCGGAGGAATGGCCTCACCATTTTTTTCACACATTAGAAGGCATCCCAATGAACTAGTATACAAACCAGGAACTACGCAGAGGAACTACGAGCTAAACAATATTACATCAGAATTTCACTGTCACTTTTTCATTTAAGCACGAGAACCCCAACATAGACACAACATTTAAACAAATCAGAGGGGTGATATTCATTAAATAACCGGAAGTTGAACTCATGACAGTAGAACAACAACAAAACAGACAGACAATAAAAGAACTACTTTCATGCTACCACGTGCAGGAAGAAGCACCAAATAAAGATGATCCACACGATATCTAGATTGAGGAAGGTGAAGGTGAAAGACAAGTGGAGGGTCCACCGTTGGAATCAAAAGTAATTTTTGCACCGATCAAGGTGAAGAAAGTCAACATTGGGACAGTTGAGAATCCCAAAATGGCCAACATTGGAGACTACTGGGATGAGAAAATAGTGAAAAGCATAACAAAGTTACTGCGCGAGTACAATGACCTATTCCCAACAATGTTCACATAAATGAAAGGCATAGAAGGAGAGCTAGGCGAAATGAAGATACCGCTCAGAGCTAAGGCAAGACAGATCAAACAACAACCATATAGACTAAACCCGATATATAAGGAAAAAGTCAAAGCCAAAATGGATAGGATGTTGGAGGCTGAAATCATAGAACCTATAGAGGAGTCTGAATGGGTAATCCTGATGGTAGTTCAGGAGAAGAAACGAGGGGGGATAAGAATATGTGTCAACTTGAGGAAGTTGAATGATGTGTGCCTACATGATCCGTTCCCTGCTCCTTTCACAAATGAAGTGTTGGAGAACGTAGGCGGACATGAAGCTTATTCATTCATCAACGAATTCTCAGGATACCATCAGATCGAGATAACACTGAAAGACATATACAAGACCAATTTTTCCACAAAATGGGGATCCTACCAGTATACATTCATGCCATTTGGATTGAAGAATGCACCAACAATATTTTCCAGAGTAGTTATAGCGACATTCAAGGAATTCATCCACCAGTTTCTAGAGGTATATATGGACGATTGGACAGTCTATAGTCTGTTGAAAGACCATGTAGGATCATTGCGACTGATGTTAGAAAGATGTAGAGAATGTCAGATATTGTTAAATATCAAGAAGTACATCTTCAAAACACCTTTTGGGATATTATTGGGCCATATAGTATGCAAGCAAGGCTTGATAGTGGATCCTACCAAGATTGCAGTAATTGTTAATCTACCACCACCAAAAATAGTCTGTCAATTGAGAGTGACATTGGGACACACAGGATACTACAGGAAGTTTATAAAGGGGTATGCGCAAATCACTGCACCAATGGAGAAATTGATAAGAAAAGACATCAAGTTTCAGTGGGATGAGGATTGTCAGCGCAGATTGGATACCCTGAAAGAAAAGATGGTAACTGCACCAATACTGGTATTCCCTGATTGGGAAAAGACATTCCATGTACATGTAGATGCATCAACCATAACACTTGGAGATATTCTGGCACATCTAGGAGTTGGAGAATTGGACCATCCTATAGCATTTGCTAGCAGAAAACTATCAGAATCAGAGCAAAATTATAATACCACAGAAAGAGAAGGCTTAGCGATGGTCTATGCGCTTCAGAAATTCAGGCATTATTTATTGGGGAAACATTTCAAGATGTTCACAGACCATTCAATTCTCAAATACCTCATCATCAAGCTAGTGTTGGGAGGATAATTTGTAGATGGTTATTGTTGTTCCAGGAATTTGACTTTGAAGTGATAGTGAAACCAGGGAAGTTGAACATAGGACCTGATCACTTGTCAAGGATCACTAATGGGGATGAACCTACGAATCTAGAGGACAACTTTCCCGATGCACAACTATTTCAGTCTAGATAGCTGATGAATACTTCGCAGACATCATCCAATACTTGAGTACGGGGATTGCGCCACATCAATTCAACACTGCACAAAAGAAATATGAGTGTATCTTCCGGAGCTCGATAAAATTCCATAGGACCAAGACCTTGGAACCCTTCGCTAAGTCCTAAAGGATATAAGCTATCTTGGCTTCGAAACTCTGGGAGTCCGAGACTCTGGGATGTTATGGCCATACCACTCTCAAACCAACCGAAGGCAACTTGTTGTTACAGTTACCAACGAGGTTGACTGACTTCTAGCGATATCCTTAACTGTGACCATGGCATCTATCCCACCATTAAACTCTAATCCACTTATCGGTTGTGAAGTAACACGAGTCATATATCTAAGGATCCTTTGGGTGTTTCCTATCCATTGGATCTATGTCATAGTCAGTTTGACGTTGACCACTCTGGGTGAAAAGGAGTGTTAAGCAGGAGGAACCCCTGAACACCGAACTCACAAAGTGATGATAACCATAGATCTAAGGACATTTGAGATATTCCTTGACCGTTGGATCTACATCGTGGTCAGTCCGACGTTGACCACTCCGAGTGAAAAGGAGTGTGAAGTGGGAGGAACCCCCGAACTCCGAACTCATGAAGTGACGAGAACCATAGATTTGGGGACGCTTCAAGATCTCCCATGATTGTTAGCTCTACGTCATGGTCAACCCGGTGCTAACCACTCTGGGATTAAAAAGTAAATCACACAGCAGATTCCCTGAACACGGAAGTTAAGGAGCAATAGAGGTCGTAGAACTATGGATCTACGTGGACCCATATTGACCATGAGATATAAGGGGTATTGGAAGTTTGTTTGTGGTAGTTTGAACTTCAGAGGTCCGGGAGATTTCGCAGGTAGGAGAGGCTAGAGACTCTCAGAGCTTGTTCATCCGGAGTGATGTGGCACGATGACATCGCCTAGGGTGATGTGGACCCATATCCAGCATGTCGTGTCTCACATTGATTCGTGATTTTTACAGACCCTATGTGCCCATTAGAACGTGACACGTGTCACCCATTGATGGGGTCACATGTCATCTCTTCCCTTGTCACGTGTCATTCCCCTAGCACATAATCGCTTGGCCTAAAATATGGTGGAGTACCCGAGACCACAGGGAGTTCAGAACTTCAAGGAACTTGGGATGTTAGGACACTGGGGTTAATTTGGTCAAAGGTAGGGACCCACCTGTCCTTGCCTTCGCGTTTAACGTGTCGCCATGAATAAGTGTGGACCCTTCGAGAGTCCAAGAATTCGGAACTCCAAAGGTTTGGAGTGGTGTGATTGAATGAGTCGAAATGGGTTGAAGACCCAGATTTACTTTCTCACTCCTACATGCTATCAAACAATTTAAATATAATTAATTAAATGAAAAGGGACCCTCTCTAGGACTCTGGGGTTCAGGAAATTTGTGTTCATGAGCACATGAGGAGGAATTTCACCAAAGTTCAAAGACTTAGGCGCTAATTAATATTAATGAATCCAAGTTCCTTGGAGATTTTAGTAAAGAGTGATATTTCACTGTGTTAATGGTTAATTAACCTAGTAGACATATAGGAGATAGACAAATGTCAACTCCGGGTTGGAAGAGTTTTCTTATACTATGATGATGTGTAGTGTCAAGTGACAGGGAGCCACATGGGTTCCATGTGGCTGTAAAGGACTCCAGTTAATGAAGGCTTAAAGAACCTTGAAAGCCCATAACTTGCAATCCAAAACTCGGATTTGAGCACGGTGACAGTTGTTGGAAATCTCTTGACAAGTAGAAGAAGGTGGAGATCTCGGAAAGAGTATCTGATATCTTTGAGTAGGAGACAAATTTTTACACCCCATCCCTCTAATGGATACCTAAGGGGTCGGGTGTGTTACATATTTTCAACACCTCCTTATCAGATAGCTATATTAGTATCATGTGTCTCTTGATGATAAGCAGTTCAATGGTGACAAGATTGGATATATAGAGTGGGTGTGTGAGTCATATTTGAGTTTGGAAACACATGTTCCCGCATATTATAGTACTGCAAGGGATTGCAATAACGCTGATAAACATAAACTTGATAAATTGCACAAGCTCTTGATCATCAATTATTTGTTGTCTTTGTTTTTTTCTCTCATCTAAGTACTTTTTTGGTACAATATTTTAGATATATTTTAGTACGTAATCATTATTTAAATACAAAATCTCATCTAACACCTTCTTCTTGTCACAAAAATCATGATCTAAAGTCCCATGTTTTCAAACAGTTTCAACGAAGATGTTATAGAAACGATAACTTATATAAATAACTACTTACCTCATGTATTTGCCAAGATCATATATAACTTGTTTGATGTTTTTGTCAAATTTGTTTGGGAGAGATAGCGGTAGAACATAGTGTATCAAAAAAAATGAATCATTATTTGTTTCGACCAAAGTAGACAAAAAACAAATATTAAAAGATGTATATGACCAATATATAAATATGTATACCAAAATTATTACCTTGATGAAGGTATGTCAATCATGTGTTTTTACCCCTCCAAATTCACCTTTCTTTGTTAAGATATTATTTATGTTTGAAGCAAAACCTGTGGGAAATTTAATTCTCTGAATGACCTATTTTACATCATTGCTTTGTTGTTATGTTAATAACCATGGAAGGTAATTATTTTGGTCTACCTCACTATTTGATTGGATCACACTTTGCAATGCATGATTGGCTTCTTGAATGTCAGTACAAATTTTGACAATTTTTTCTTTATCCCTCCTACCATCTATGATTCGCCATAATGTTTCTGTCACATTCTTCCCGATATGCATTGTATCAAACAAATCAGATATTTTTATCTCCTCATAGTAGGGAAACCTCATGAATTGAGTGGGATAACATTTCATTCCTCGTAGAATCCCATTATTAGCATCTTCATGATGGAAGCCTTCATCACGAAGCATAAAAGAAATCACAACAATTCAAATACGATAAAATAAATTTAATAATTATTAAAATAAAAATTCAAAACATTACATATACGATACATAAATAAATTATGTACCTTGACGATTCCTATTATATTCCAATCTCTATAGGTGAGGTGTCATTCTTCATGGTTTTAATCCAGTCTCTTCTTTCCCATTGAAAATAGTTTTTTTAGTAGTACGATACCTATGGTTCTTAGGGAGGAGGTGTCTATACTCATCAAACACCACCTTTCCTAAATTTTTTGAATGATGATACTTCATCTTAGGACCACAAATTGGACATACAAATTTACCCTTTGTTTGAAGACCTGCAACGTTAGATGGATTAATGTCAATTATACAATGGGATTATTTAAAAAACATGCATGATATATTTAAAAATTTATATAGTATTAAAATGCAACATAAGGCTACATACCACAAAAATGTGTTAGTCTTAGGGCATCATGAATTGTCCATACAAGTATTCCATAGAATTGAAATTTCTTCTCCCCGATTGGTTTACAGATATCATACATAGTGATGTCAGCCCATAAATTTAGTAGCTCGTCGATAAGAGGATCAATATATACATTCATATCTTTAACTTGGTACTTATCTAATTGTTTTAAATTACACATGATTACTACCATGATATGTATATCTAAGTAAATAAATAAACAAAAGATATTATGCAAAAAAAAAAAATGAAAATGTTACATTCAAAAAATTAATGTAAACAAAAACCTGGAACAATCATTGTCAACATTATGTTCTCCCTCTTTATTGACATCCAAGGAGGAATGTTATTTTTCATAACAAAAATAGGCCACACTAAGTAAATAGACCTAATCTCTCTGAATGGATTAACACCGTTAGATGCCAATGAAGGCCTAACATTACAAGGTTCATCTTCGAAATCTACCCATTTTTCCTCAATTTCCCTAAATTCATAACCATCTACAGGAATTCTAAGAACACCATATCCAATTATGTTCCATGCATGGTAATCCATAAATTGTGCTATGATTTCACACCTAAACAATCGTTGCAAACGTGGAATTATGGGAATATGATGAAGAACCTTTTGAGGCACCTTTTTTGTTACTTGATTGGTTCGATATCTACTAATACGACATTACAGGCATTATGTTTTTGATGCATGTTTTCCATAATATATAATATAATCATTAGGACATGAATCTATAGTTTGATACTCCATTCCAATGTCTTTCATAATGGCAAGCAAATCTCAATATGTGTGAGGTAAAATATTTGACAATGGTAACAAAAATTCACCTAGCAATCTACAACATAACAAATAATTACTAGTTAATGTAAAGAATATTAATTGTAAATATTGCATTCTTATTTTACACATTAATTAATAGAAGAAAAAATACATAAAAGTCAATATTTATGTATATGAGATTAAATATATTACATACCTTAGGATCTGTGTCATACAAGTGTTTGACAAATTATTCATAACCTTTAAGTTCACCAACAACAATGTAGTGAAGAGAACATTTATTTTCCTTTTTTAATAGAGGTCCATCATAAATACCATCAATGTCCCCATCCTCATCCGACTGAGCAAACAAATCTTGGATCATTTGATTTGTCTCATCATCTTCTTCCATGGGATCATTAACTTGATTTGTCCCATCATCTTCTTCCATGAGATCCGTATTTGTTTCATGTTCCTCAACTTGTACAACATCATTTCTACTAGTACTACTTGGTGCAACATTGTGCATAAAGCTAGGGGGAAACTCTAACTTTATAATTACAAACAATCATGAAAAATTATTGTGTATAACAAATATTCAATATCTATATATCTATATCTATATATATATATATATATAGAGAGAGAGAGAGAGAGAGAGAGAGAGAGAGAGAGTATAGCTAATTACCATGGGATGATATTCATTCGATCCACCATCAGTGTGCCCATATTTCCTACAACTGTTTTTAGTTGTTGCTATTAAAATTATTACGGGACATGTAAAACTACAATTTTTGCAAGGGAAATAATATCTACCATCACCCTTTTCACCCTCTTTATTTTTGTTCCCACCTCTAATATTTCCCACCATTGCACAAAAATACCTTTTCTGAACCATTGTTGTTATAGCAAGATTGTCGCAACATCACTAATTTACTAAATATTTATATATTTTATTTCGTCGCCATTTTGACGAACGTTAACCAAGTCAATATTGACTTTGTCAAATAGTTGGGTGACTGTTTGAACAATACAACAATAATATTTTTGTCGTCGCCTAGGTGACGAACGCAGGCTAATTAAAAAAAAAAAGATAAATTTAAATCTTTATCTTCATTTTTGCGACGAAAAACTACTTTCGTTGCAAGTAGTTCATCACAAATTTTTCAATATGTAGTAGTGTTGGGATGCATATTTTCATTCATTCCTAATGGAATATTTTCTTCAAACTAATTTTAACCTCCTTCCTCTAAAGATTTTGCATCTGGCCCTTTTGATATTTGTTCCACTTGAACTTCATCTAAAGATTGGAAATGTGGAGTCATTACATGTTGTACCTTTTCTACTAGTACAACTTCTTCATGTTGATCCTCACTAGATTTTTCCTCCTTGAAGATAAAATCATAACTATGTGTATTCCAATGCTCAGATATCATCCACAATTTGTATCCCTTGACTCCTATATATCTAATAAAGGTGCACTTGAATAATTTGTTATCAAGATTTTTCTTATTCACCTTACGTACATCTATGTAAGCCTCACACCCCAAAACCCTAAGATGTGGAATAGAGGGCTTCTCTCCACTCCAAGCCTTTTCTAGTGTCTTGTCACCAAAAATTGAATGTGGTGATCTATTGGTGAAACAGTTTTTTGTAGAAACCACTTCACCCTAAAAGATTTTAATTACACCAAAATTTTCTTTCATTCTATGTGCTTTCTCCATCAAAGTTCAATTAAACCTCTCAATAACACCATTTTTCTTAGGAGTATATGTGGTGTTCGTTTTCCTTGAATACTTTGAGATTTGTAAAAAAATATCAAACTTGTTGGAACAATTCTCACCACCATTGTCACTTCTCAAAGTCTTCACCTTATTCCCACTTTGCCTTTCAACCAAAGCAACAAAGGTGTTAAAAAATTCAAGAACATCACTTTTCTTCGTCATGAAGTAAACCCATGTCTTCTAAGAGAAATCACCATTGAAAGTGATAAAATAGTGAGATCCTTCGATGGAGACCACATCCATAGGCTTGCAAATATTAGAATGTTCCAACTCAAGCACCTCTTGAGCTTTTTTGTTACTCGACGAAAATTGAACCCTCTTTTTCTTTCTAAGCACACATGCTTCTTAAAACTTAAAACTCAATTTGAGTCCTTGAAATCATCATTTCCATGAATAATTTTCTTGGTGCATGTTATCCCTGATACCTAGGGATAACTAGGAGATCATGTCTCGAGGCCCACATGGTCCTAGACATGGAGTACCGAGAGCAGGAGTGACTTGAGCATGGCCCTGGAGGGCCCATCTTTCTTCTCCTCAGCTAGACTTGTCCTGTCAGCAATAACAACTTCCATCACCACCGGCCTGGGCTTGCATCAGAGAGGACTCTTGCTCCATGAGGTAATTGGTCCAAGGTATCATGGTATGTGTCATATTTGATTGTTATAACCTTCTTATATATGCATTAGGTTCCTTTCATTTCGGATGACTG
>SNQJ01S0002157.1:677360-737511 GCA_010110895.2 Picea sitchensis | reverse complement strand
AAAATATAAAAAGACAAAAAATAGATTCTTGGCTGTCTTAGGGCAGCGAACACATGATTTTTGCAGGTTTTAATCAAATCTGTCATTTGTCTATATTGTATATTTGTGAATAAAGAATGATTTCAGCTGACAATTAAGTAGTTGATTTGAGTTATTATGATCATAGTTAGTATTTAGTAGTTAGAATAGTTAGCGTAGTTTGTAATTAGTTTAGTATAGTTTAGTTAAGTTTGTTTTATTAGTTTCTAGTTTCCTTTAATTTAGTTAATTTCTTTTATTTTGTTAGTTAGTTTATTGTAGTTTGTTTTATTAGTTTCTAGTTTCCTTAGTTTAGATCATTTAGCTTAAATCACTTTCTCTTTGGTTTCCTTACGAGACCTCAGAGCGGCCAACGGAGCCGTTAAACTCGTCAGGGTGGTCCATACCAAACGGCTTGGGTTATTTAGACAACCCCGGACCGGTTCCACTCTCCCAGTTGACGGACGGTCATTTTCGCCCGTCAACACTCCTTGACTCCATTTACCCTAAGGCACTAGTCTAAGAACAAAACGTTTGAGATTTTTTGTGCTTAAGCTTTCTTTTAAACACTCTCTAAATTTGAAACCCTAACTAACCCTAGCATCTAGACTAACCCTAATAGCTAATGATGTCTTGCCTTATTTGAACCTTTGTTTGGACTAAAATTTGCGGCTGACTCATCCCTTGATAGCCATAGAGGTATTGAGCAATTTCATTGGTCAATTCAGCCAAACATCCACCTCTTTGTCTAGCTAACCTAACCCTAAACTAGCAACAATATAGGTGACGTCATACTTGTTTAAAACCCTTGTTTGGCCTTAAAATGTTGAGGTATAGTCATCTATTTAATAAGACTTTGAGTTGCTGATCATATTCATAAGCTTAATTGACAAAATGTTCTTCTCATTGTCTTCAAATTTGATCTAATAATAGGGCTGACGTCACCTTAAATCTGCAATAGTGACGCAGCAACAATATTGGTGTATGAGCATATTTATTGCATTGTGATATAACAAAGATTGATTTTATACATTGAATGCAAGTATCACTTTGTTTTATTGAAGAAGTAGTTATAAGCCTTTGTCTTTATAGCAATCATTGACTTCGTCAATAACTACACTCATTATTTCTCATATATGTTAAAGATAGTCATTAATGTTTTGAAGTACTAACCACTGCAACACATTTTTAGTTTTATTTGCCTTGTCTCACAAACAGGTGCCATCCAGTGGAATATCTTCTCTTTGACTATCATTTTTGGCAGTAATATGTGAAGGGAAAGCTTGTCTTAACCGAAGAGCCTTTAAACCTTTGATCCTTTTCCTTCAATCCCCTGGATTACTAGGGACGTCTCCCTTGGGATTAGCCACCCTAAATAGAAAGAGCTCCCCATCGAGGTGACAGTGGGTGGGGAAGCTCCTGTTACGCCAGTTTGAGCCTTGACTTCAAGCTACCTAAACCTCTCCTACAAACTGAGCGATAACATTTTCCCTAGATATCGGGGAAGTGTTATAAGCCTTTATCCTTGTTTGCAATCATTGACTTCGTCAATAATTACATTTATCATTGCTCATATGTATTTAGAGATAGTCATTAAATTGTGAAGTACTAACCACTGCAGCACGATCTAGTTCTTTTTGTCTTGTCTCGCAAACAGGTGCCATTCAGTGGAATACCTTCTCTTTGACTATCCACTTGGCAGTAATCTGTGAAGGGAAAGCTTACTTTGAACCTTTGAAGCCTTGAACCCTAGATCCTTTTCCTTCAGAGCCTTGAACCCTAGATCCTTTTCCTTCAGAGCCCTAGATTACTAGGGACGTCTCCCTTGGGATTAGCCACCCAGAATAGAAAGAGCTCCCCATCGAGGTGACAGTGGGTGGGGAAGCTCCTGTTACGCCAGTTTGAGCCTTGACTCCAAGCTACTTAAACCTTTCCTACAAACTGTGCGATAACATTTTGGCACGGTTTTAGGGTTAGTTTGATAGGTGAAGAAGTGGACGTTTTGCCAAAATAAACCAATGAAAAGACTCAACACTTCTATGGCATCACACTTTTTTGAACTCTTGACTAGTGTAAAACGTTGAGTCCTTTTGTCATCTAAGTTATAGACCTTGAGTTGTTGATCACTTTCATAAGTTTAAATTGCAAAACGTCCTTCTCATTGTCTATTAAAACTAACTTGAGATAGGGCTGACGTCACCCCCTAAATCTGCAATAGTGACGCAGCAACATATTTATGTATGAACAGATTTATTGCATTGTGATATAACAAGGATTGATTTTATACATTGAATGAAAGTACTTATTGAAGAAGTATTATAAACCTTTGTCTTTATTAGCAATCATTCACTTCGTCAATAATTACATTTATTATTTGCTCATATATATTTAGAAATAGTCATTAAATTGTGAAGTACTAACCACTGCATCACGTTCTAGTCCTTTTGTCTTGTCTCGCAAACAGGTGCCATCCAGTGGAATACCTTCTCTTTGACTATCCACTTGGTAGTAATCTGTGAAGGGAAAGCTTACTTTGAACCTTTGAAGCCTTGAACCCTAGATCCTTTTCCTTCAGATCCCCAGATTACTAGGGACGTCTCCCTTGGGATTAGCCACCCAGAATAGAAAGAGCTCCCCATCGAGGTGACAGTGGGTGGGGAAGCTCCTGTTACGCTAGTTTGAGCCTTGACTCCAAGCTACTTAAACCTTTCATACAAACTGTGCGATAACAGTGCACAACCCTTGTAGGTTCTTTTCACCGAGATGTCCAATTCGATGATGCTAGAACATCGTATTTGATGTCTTCAATGTTTTCATTGATTTATCCTTTTCTATTGGTCCTGCATTTCTACTACCCCTGACTTGATTAGTGACATCCAACTTGTACAAAGTTCTAAGTTGAACACCCTTGAATAAAACCATAGCCCCTTGAACCATTCTACAACCTATTTTCAACAAGATTGTTTCAAAACCTGCATCAACCATTTGGCTCACTAAAAGTAATTTCCATTGCAACCCTAGCACATGTAACACACTAGGAATTTGCTTCACATCCATCTTTGTATTGGACTTTTACATCGCCATGTCTCACAATTTCATAATTGAAATTGTACTTAAGAATGATTTGACCTCCATGTGATTCTTAATAATCCACAGATCACTCCTTGTAAAGAGATATATGGAAGGAAGATCCCAAATCAAACAACCATGCCTCCTCATGGAAATTGGTTAACAAACATGCAAAAGAGAGATATATGGTTCCCCAAGGACTAGAAATCCTATCAATCAAATCCTCCTTATTTTCTTCTTTCTCTTTCGAAGGATCGAGCTTTCATTCAATTTTCTTACTGCCTATTTTATGGGACCTCCAACAAATCAAGTCTCGTCGCTTCCTACACTTACTAGAATATCTTCCTCTAGATCTAGATTTCCTCCCACTAGATCTCCCATCCTTTTGCTCCTTAGAGTGACCCATATTCACCAAATATTTTGAATTAATGTTTATTCATTCTTCTCCTTGCTCCTCCTACAATAATTGACCCATGATCTCATCCAATTTAAGTTTCTCTACCTTTATAGCTCCATTGACGGAAACTATCATATTCTCCTAAGAATTTGGAAAACTATAGAGTAAGGCTATGCATTGATCAGTCTCCTCTACATTGTTATCGATGGCCTTGAGATGATTAATCAAGGCATTAAAGGAATTAAGGAGATTTATCAACATCCTTCATCTTCAAAGCATAAAGATTTTTCTATGGGAATATCAAATTTATGAGGGGTTTAGCCTCATACAACGAGCCAAGCTTATCCCAAAGATTATTTTTGGTAGTTTTCCCTAACACAATCAATAAGATAGAATCAAACAGATTAAGACCGACTAAGGAAAATGCCTTATCATCCATCTTATCCTAATCCTCTTCCTTCATTGTAACATGCTTTGTGTCCTTCATGATGACTTCCTTCTACTCTCTTTCAATAAACATATATCCCATCTTCAACTTCCACAAATTGAATTTGTGGCCATTGATTTTCCCAATCTCTAAATGCCTAGATGCCATTTCTCCTACCACAAATATATTCTAGCTTCTCATTGAAGCTGGCTACCTCAAAAATCATTCTTGCAACAACACAACATTGTCTAATTTGAACTCCTTAAACTAGAAAATTATATTAGTTTGGTTCTTTGATAAAGACCTCAAAACAAGGTCTCAATGAACCCAAGATTCTATGAACCAAGTTTCCTCGACTTGGCAACAAAGGCATCCCCTTGAAAACAACTACTGCTATATACCAATTGTTAAACCTAGAGAGAAACCTATAGAAAATGGAGAAGAATCTATAACACAAAGATATTCAACATAAACATGAAATTCAAAATAATAGAAAACCAATTATAAAGAAGCACAAAAAACAACAAAGAAGTTTTTCTCATTAGGGACAGATGATTATTTTTCTTGTTTTCTTTTAATTTATAAAAAAATGTACAAACACGGAAACACCATTGCCCTTAAAATCAAGGATACAACTGGGAAATAGATCTACTTCTAAAACAAAAGAATGCAATATGAAGATTTCTTTACACATTTCATATACAAATGGAAACTGCTAGTTATACATTTGATGTAACCGAAAATATCCCAACAATCGCCTAGGTATGACTATGAGCCAACTAATTTTAAATGACTATCGAGATTGTGGATGCCTCCCCTCAATCATCCTTGAGAATTAGCCCCTCCATCTCTTCATGATCCAATGACTTTTCACTAAATTCACCTTTTTCTCCTCCAACTTCGACCATTGATCTACCACCATCCACCAATAATTGGGATTTCATTGCCCTTCCTTGTGATATCTCCCTCGAAACCACTATAACCTTCCATGTGTCCTTCTCTAGTCATATTAGAAGATGTTTTTCCTTGGTCCCTTTCCTTATGTAGTGGCCACACTAAATCCTACCATCTATTGATCGACACCTAAGATTTATGGTTATTAGGGTTCTAAGAGGAACCTTCTCTAATCTCTAATCTCCCTAAAAGGTCTCGATATTCATTGTGGATCATTGATCTCCATCTCGATTGGAAAGGCATTGGGTTTCCCACATTTTGTTATTGCTCACCACTCTTCCTTTAGTCAACATTTGGAATTTGACAAACAACACTCTACACTTGAACCCCCAACCTTCCTAAGCACCAAAATTTCAATAGAATTTCGCTAGCAAGAAATTTGCTCACCTAAACTTAGGATAGAGGGGATGATAATATTTAAACTATAGTAAAATCTAAAATCTTCTTCCCCCTTGGTTGTACCCACAAAACATCAAATCCAATAAGAGAGGCCTAAGAAATTTACCAATCATAAAATCATCAAATCCCATAAGAAAGGCCCAATCACATCTCTTCAAAGGTTTCCTCATTTTGAAGTCCATTAAACATTAATGAAGTCAAAGTTTGACTCACTGACTTTGTTTTCAAAAGAGTAAGGTTGTGTTAAATGCCCATATGAATGTGATGCCTCATTTGAAGTGTATTAGGGGAAGTTCGTGATTGCACACCGTTTTATTTTTTATTTTATCGACTAAAAAAATCCATTTCATGTGAAGTGAATCAAGTTAGGTGAGATGGGACCTTGAATAATTGTGTTAGGTAACTCAAAAGTATTTATGGGTACCTTGTATCAGTGAATTGGATTTTCATATAACATGAGTGTGACGTGGCCATGCAAGAAGCTCGTGAAGACATTTCAAGTAGACATTGCACGAACAGACAAACAAGAAAGTATTGCAATGGAGCTTTTGGTGGCCCACGTTATTTATATTTGGTGGCCCACGTTATTTATATTTGCCTACAAATATACTAAAAAGTGATATTTATGAATGAATTGGAAAGCCTTTTGTGAAAGAATCCCTTCTTTCTCAACAACCATTTGAAAAGTCCCTTTCTTTCTCAACAACCATTTGAAAAGTGTGGGATTAATGTTATGAGACCTATCTCATCAACGTTGATGAAGTAACATAGCAAAGTCAAGTTTCTAAGGAGGATTATATATATTAATAATTAACGATATAGTTATTCAAAGAGAGGTTGATTAAATTTAATTATTTTTTAAAATTCTTTCAAATTTAATAGAAATTATGTGAGAAGTTATAATTTCATTTTATTGATATAACTTTTATCATTAATTTTGTTTTTGAAATAATTTTATTTTTAATTGGAATTTTGATAATTGAATTTATTTTCAAGATTTTGGCCCATTTTAAATTTATTCAATCTAAATCACAATTTTTTTGAAAAATGAATGGATGAAAGTAAAACTTTACACTGGAAAAAATACTTTGCTTTATTGAAACTATGTATAATTATTCAAGCTACATCTATGTTAAATTTAATGTCAAAAGTAGAGCAACAATCATGGTGTTGGGAGATTGTAATGTAGCAAATGTAAATTATATGGTTGAGGAAGTAAATAGATTATATACTCAACCATAGAGGTATGTTGTGAATAAGAATATATACATGTGTATTTTTTATCTTTTTAAGAATTTATGAATATAGACAACAAAAAGGAAATTAAATAAAAAATAAACAATTACTTTCTTACATATGTATGTGATAACATCTAAAAAATTAAACCAACTTAAATCCATCTTAAATTCATGGATCAAATTTTGTAAGATATAATTTTTTTTATCATTTAATATGAAGGAATTAATATATGACATGGAATTAAATGATACAAAATTTACACATTAAGAAATTCCGATCCCTCTATATACTTAATACATGAGTTTAAGATGAATCTAAGTTAGTGATACAAAATATGTTAAAAATGAATATCATTTTCTTTTAACTTGCACATAATTTATATTACCATCATTTTATTCTAATAAAATTATTGTTCTTAGTTAATTATATTTGAGGTAATATTATTATCAATAAAATTATTATTATTCATTATTTTTTTTCAAAGTAATATTTAATTATTTTTAAAATATGTGCACTATCATATCACATTAAAAGTTGTTTGATATACACAAATTTGATATCAATAATAATGATCTCAACTATAGTTTTCATATTGTTCATGTAAATCTATACATTAATTACACACACATGCTATTTATAGTTGCATTATATTAAGCTTCCATGTATTCTAGACTCCATATATAGCATGGGAAGAAATTTCACTTTCAACTACATTATTAGAAACCAAGTAAGAAACTCTATACTCTCAATTATATTCTCTGTACTTACATATCATATTTAACATTTTCATATAAATCCATCCCATAATGACAAGCAAGTATTACTATTTGTTGGAAGAAATTTCATCTTAACTATATTATTCATAATTACATTATGTTGAATTTCCATAATCTTAAATGAAAGAAACTTCATAATATCAATTATATCAATAACATGGAAAGTAATTCCATACTACCAACACTATGACTAGATGAATTTCATACTTCTACTATATTATTCATACTTACCTTATATAAATTACATGGTAAGACATTAATAACAGTTTCTTTAATGTCTAAATAAATTTGTTCTCGTGTAAATCTATACATTAATAACAATACTTGCATATCTATTTATTTTTCATACAAATCTTATTTCCTTATTCATAATCTCCTCAAGATATTATGAATTGTTTTTAATACATATATTATTATTTATTCAACATGGTAAAACATTGATAACATTATTTTCAATATTAACTTTTAACATAAATATCATATGGTATGTGTAATTTATTTTCTTATCCAAAATCTTTTAAAGTATCTTACTTTTGGTTCATATGATTTGTTTTAATATAAATATTTTTATTTATATTTAATTTTTATTTGATTTTTTACTAGATTGATCCTACAATATTTTGACATAGATATCATTGTGGTATATACAATTTATTTTCTTATTCAAAATCTCTGAGAATATGTTAAATTTTGTTTCATATGATTTGTTTTAATATACATATTTTTAATCATCTCTAATTTATTTTGTGAGTTGTTTACTAGGTTGATCAGAAAGTATTATTACATGATCAATTTTAATGTCACATTTAATTATTTCTTATTTTTACTAATACATTATTGAATAAAAATAAAACTTGGATAAAAATTTATTAATAAATTATATATCTCTCATTCACTCAGAGAAAATAGATAAAAAAAAAAAAAAAATTAAACCAAAATGGAAAAAACAATAACTTTTTTTCTCAATACCATTAAATTACACCTAATTAATTAATACAAACTATATTTCATATTTCATATAATATTTAATATTAATTTATAATAAATAAATGAGAATGAATATTCCAGTCTTATCAATTTGTTAGTCTCATATATTTATAATTATCTTATATTAGATCATTTATTATTGAAAATCTAATTGGAAAATCTGTGTTTGAGATATTTATAATTATCATATATCACTTCATTTATTATTGAAAATTTAATTAGAAAATCTGTGCAATCTATGTGTTTCAAAAGTTTTTCAGCCCATTCAATTTATTTATATATTAAAAATGGATTTTAAACAACAAAATAACTTCAATTTCACCTAATATCACCAAATTTCCTGAAGCAAAAAGAACCTGTTTCTCATTTTGTTTCTAATTTGGTATTGATAAGAACCTCTTCCTTTGGTATTGGTAGGTTGAGTTAGAAAATCTTATTTAAAAACCTTGATCTACCCTTATGAGCTTGCTTATACTATGAGTGTGTTTAATTAGTTGCAATTCAACTTTCATAAATGGCTGGGTTGGTTTAAACATTAAATATATATTTAAACTCATCATTAATATCACTGGCAAATGCCATTGCCTGTCATTTTAAAACCACCTGGCAATCACTAGACAATTTAGTGGAGTTTTGATTACTTGTCGCTCATACTCCAATCAATTTGGCAAGTTATACATCTTTCACCAAACTGGTGCAATTGGAATTTCTCCCTCTGTGGAAACCAGCCATAGAGGCTGTACCAAACGCTTTTAAAAGCCACCGAGAATATGCAGAGTTTCTAGAAGGCTTAAAATTTATTGAAAACAGCTCCAATGAAGGTAAGCATCCACCGAGAACCTTTTAAATCGTACCAAAACCCTTTACAAACATTGTACGGAACTTTTCAGATTGGAGTATCATAATAGCACTTGCAGGTGCAAAGAACTCTAAACCTAACGTGAAATAATTACATGAATTTCATTTCATATAAACTAAAATTCGTAATTTTTTTTTATAGATTTTTCAGAATTTATATATATATATATATATATATATATATATATATGAAATAAAATAATAAATTCACATATAAAAATATTAGAATATACTCTAATATTGACACAATTATTAATTAACTATGTTTATGTTCTTAATGGTAATATTAGAATATACTCTACTATTGACACAATTATCAATTAACTATGTTTATGTTCTTAATGGTTTGAGTTGGAATGTTTGGTTGTCCCACGAGGTTTTAATACTTCCTTTTGAACAACTCATTTCTTCACAAGTAATTGTTGTCCCCTCTTCCATTGAAAGATAGTGTTTGTAAGGTTTTAATAATTCCTTTTCAACAAATACGATCTGTAAAAGTAATTGAGAAGGCGAGAGTGAACACAAGTTCTATCACTTTCTTATAAGTAATTACGTTTTCTAGAAGAAAATTGTTTCCTTTACACTTAAAAGAAGAGTGCCCATAAGTTTCAAAGACTTTTTTTAACAAAAATTAAATGTAAACAAATATCAACCTTATGGCATAAGTTTCAAAGATTTCCTTAAACAGTAACAAAAATTAAATGTAAACAAATATCAACTTTATGGAAAAGACCACAACGCCCTTTTATCATTGAAAGAAGAATGTTTGTAAGGTTCAAATACTTCCTTTTGAGTAACTTGTAACACAAAAGACAAGGTATGAAAACCAAGATTATGGATCAATCACACTAAGTTAAGGAAATATATAGAAAATAACATACCTAAAGATAAATATAGAAAAAAACAACAAAGAAAATTGAAAGTAAACATATACCAATTTGTGCAACTCTATTATGTGGCATGGAGTTAAATGGGATGAAATGGGTTGAAATGTGATGCGTGTTTGATTCTCTCCTCTCTAACATTTAAACTCCACTCTCCAAGCTCTCCTCCATGTTCGAAGAGTCCAATGTTGACTTCCAACTTATCAAGCCTCAATTCTCAAACAATACAATATAGTGACCATTGACTTGACATAGTCACCTAGGGATTTGCAAATGGATTGAGTTAATAAGTGGAAAAACTCAACCTTTATGGCGAGTCCATTTTTTCCAACAAAGTAAAATTCTGTCTTGATCAACTCATTTTTTTCGTAATGACGATTTGGGCCATCTTAAAATGTGTTAAAATCCCTAGAGACAAAGTTCAATGGTCCAAGTTCCCATCAATGAGGTGGAACTATGACTTCTCGAAAATTTCCTATTGGATTTGAGGGAGAACTTCCACATGTAAGGAGATTTATTTTTTCACTTGTTAACTTACTCCGTTTGTGAATGTTTTCAAAATTAAATATTGAGGCAATGTCTTATATTATTTCACAAAGGAAGCAAGTTAATAAATTGAGAAATTCAACCTTCCAGCAACTCCATAATTTTCTTGCGAAGCAAAGCTCTACCCTCTTTCACTCATTTTAAAAATATTCATCTGACGTGGATTGTTTTAAAATGAGTAAAAATACCTAGGGACAAAGTTCTATCATCAAAGTCCTCATCAATTAGGTGGAACTATGACTTTTAGTGAAGTTCACATAGGTTTTGGGGGCAGTTTTCATTGGAAAAGGGGTGTGTTTGTCCACCTATTAAATTACTTTTTTCACAAAATATATGATAACAATAATATGGGTAAGTGTTCTTGTCCATATACAAGAAGTGAGTCAAATAAACTCAATCTTTTGATGGTCACAAATAAAGTTCTACCTTGATCAATTCATTTTTTTAAATTCCTGCAATTTGGTCATCTTAAAATGTGCCAAAACCTATCGGAGCAAAGTTCCATGGTCAAAGTTCCCATTAATGAAGTGGAAGTATAACTTTTGAGAATACTCATATTGGAATTGAAGAAAAAATTCCACTAAAAAGAAAACTGCATTTATCCACTTGTTAACTTATTCCCAAATACAAGTAACATAAAAAATACATATTAACATAATAAATTTACTTAAATGTTATTGTTAAAAATCAATAAAGTTGCCCAAATTTTTTGGGTCTCTTGCCACCATTTAATATAACTAGAATTTTGCATTACAATCTCTTTACAATTTAGAGTAAATAACAAATTCTCACATTTCATTGCAGTATATTTTTTTCCAAAGAGAAAATTGTCATTTCTAATTAGAGATTGAATGGAAATTACATTGCACATGTGCATATTGCACTTACATATTTAATGGACATTTCATTTCTATCCAATTGAAAAATATACTTATCCTACGTTTTTTCCCTCCCTTCTTTTTGACCTCAACCTACCCCTTAGAGAAGATTCCATAGGGACTAACGGTAGATGATAAAGTTCAAATTTTCAGAATTTGTGTAGAGTGTCAACTCCTCACTGCAATTAGAGTGGTTAGACTCATGAAATCTCTTCATTCCTCCTCATGGGGATTGATTTACAATTACCACCCTTTGAGGGGGGAATCTTGATATTCTTGTCTTCTTTTCTATCCTCCAAAGCGATAGTTGATTCTTCACTTTTCACTTTTGGACATGCATTGATATCCTTCTCTGCAATTGTTGTTTGTTGATTTTCTGAATTTTGATCCTCTTCATCATCTAAGAATGGTTTCCCACATGATTCCTAGCTTTTTGGTTTTGATTTATGGTATTTCCCCCCTTTTCTAGGGTTAACTTGTGCTCGAGAACAAGAATCACAAAGATGTTATATTTATTTGACGAATAGGTCTAGTTCGGATGGTTTATGGGAGAATGTGTTAACCTCCCTACCCAAGTTCAAATCTTGATTAGGTATAATGTTGGAAACCAAAATTTTAAAGTTTTCTAAAATTAATATTTTAGAGATTTTATGATTTTTTCAATATATATGTGAAAACAATAACTCTATATAGATAGAAATTCTTCCAACATTCACCTACAACCATTAATTCAATCATTTTCATGCTCTTAATGGTTTAACATGGAACATTTGGTTGCCCCCTCTACCATGGAAAGAAAGCACCCACAAAGTTCTAATATTTCTTTTTGAACAACTAAGTTCTCCAAAAGTAATTGTTGTCCCTAGGACATAGCTCTATGATCAAAGTTCTCATCAATTAGGCAGAACTATGAATTTTAGTGAAATTTGTGTGAGATTTGGGGGATAATATCCATAAGAAAGGGAGTGAGTTTCTCCACTATTAACTTACTGTTTTCACAAAATGTATGGTAACAATGATATGGGTAATGGTTCCCATCCAAATACAAGGACCGAGGTAGACAAATTCAATATTTTTATGGCGAGGTAAAGTTTCTCCTTGATCAATTCATTATTTTTAAATTCCCACGGTCTTATCATCTTAAAATGTTCCAAAACCCCTACGAGAAAAGTTTCAGGGTCAAGGTTCCCATTAATGAAGTGGAGCTATAACTTACAACAAAATTCCTATTGGAATTGAAGGAGATTTTCCACCAAAATCAAGACCACATTTATTTGTGACTTATTAACTTATTCCCAAATACAAGTAACATAAAGAATACATAATAAAATAATAAAGTTACTTAAATGTTATTGCTACAAATTGATAAAATCACCTCAAAAAAATTGAGAAAACTCCTCTTTCCACCATTTATAATAAATTGAATTTTGCATTACATGCTTTGTACAATTAAGAGTGAATACAAACTTCTCACATTTCATTGCACTGTCTTTTCTTTTTCCAAAGAAAAATAATAATTTTTATGTAGAAATTGAATGGAAATTGCATTGATCATGTGTACACTTCACTTACATATTTAACGAACATTTCATTTCTATCCCATCAAAAAATAATCCTCAATCCTATTTTTTTCCATTTCTTCCTTTTAACCTCAACCCAACCCCTTGGAGAAGGTTCCATAGGGATACTGATAGATCAGAATGTGAATTTCCTGAATTTGTATGGCATGCCAAATACTTATTGGAGTTAGAGTGGTCAAATTCATGAAGTTTCTTCATTTCTATCAACGAGGCTTCATTTACAACTACCACCTTTGATGAGGAAATCTAGGTATCCTTGTCTTCTTCTATATCATCTGAGGGGATAGTTGATTCCTCAATTTTCACTTCTAGGTGATCAACCCTAATCTACAAGATCACATGTATCTCTTTGTTTTGACTAGCATAAAGAAGAAATCAATATTGCTAAAATAAGAACAAACTCTCATGAGCTCCATAGTGAAAGAGGTTGTTGGACAATTCTTAAAATGTCGTGGGTTGAAATAATTTGTCATCTTTGTGACACTAAGAGGGTTGAAGATAAATAACACTTTCCCTTAGAATGTCCTACATACACCCAAAATAGATAATGATTTCAAAATATTTTTTACAATACCAACCTTCCCAACCTTTTAGCTCATCAAAACTATGGTGATTTAGGAACACTTATCTTAAATATTTTTGAGCACACAAATAGAATTATAAAGGAGACCAAGTAATTCCTTACCTTTCTCAAGACACAATAGACCAAAATTTCTCTCAATGGACATTAACCATCATCATCATCAATTAAAATAATAATGCTTCCTATGTGCCATGTGGTAGACCTTCATTCTCATGTTCCATGTGGTAAACATAGATCATCATTCTCATGTTCCAACACCATTGAAGTTCTAAAAATTGCAATCTCATTCTTTACATTGATATAAAAACATGTACTTCACCAAATCCAAATATGGGAAATAAATCTATGGACCTAGGAAGAGAGATTGATAGCTGTAGAGGAGCATAAAGGCTAGGTTTTGCATGAAACCTCCCTTTCCTTGTTTTATTGTTGCTCATCAAGTGCCTTAAAGCCAAGGTATATTTATTCCAAGTTATTCTAGAAGATAAACAACATGATAGATTCTTCTTGCCTATATTGAGAGCACTAGAAGGTAGTGGATGAGAATACCATGGTTGTTTGATGATTGGATGGTTGCTTGGAGTGTTTAGTTGTGAACAAATCACTTGAGCTAAATAATAATTGGGTTGGGTGAATGACCTGACTTTGTAGCCAACTTCCTTTTCCTTGGTGGCCAAGGGTGGGGAGTGGGGGGTGAAATATTCATACCTTTCCTATCTCCTACCTTTATATCATGTGCTTTATTTAATTTCAACCAACATCTTTGACTTAGAATCCAATCATTGGATGCATGTGGTGGTTGGTGATGAGGTCCACCTCACATAGTTATGAGGGAATGCCAAGTTGAGCACCATCATCATGGGGAGGTGTAAGAGACCCCATCCTCATTAAAATTCAAACCTCCTCCATCCCCATGCATACTCTTCCCATTCCAAATCCAAATTGACTCATACACACTTCACCATTCTCATGTTCCAACAACATTAAAGTTCTAAAAACAATATTATCACACTTTACACTAATACAAACAAAATTAAATGACAAAATCTAAATATGGGAAAGAAATTTGTGGACCAAGGAAGAGAGATAGATGGTTACATAGTATAAAGGTTGTGTTTTCGGAAACCTCAATTTATTATGTTCATTGCTACTCATTAGGTTTTTAGAGCCATATTTCTACTAACTTATTCCAAAAGATAAACTATAGGACGAGTTCTTCCTATATACACTAAGAGCACTATAAGGGAAAATCCTCCCAAGGGTTTGTTGAGTAGAGAAAGAGTATGTCTTCTTTGTGAGGAATGGGAAGTGGATGGGAATACAATGGTTGTTTGATGATTGGATGGTTTCTTGGAGTGTCTAGTTGGGAACAAATTGCTCGAGATAAAGATAAATTGGGTTGAGTGAATGACCTATGAGTATGTAGTTTCTTTTCTTCACCTCATTGGCCTCATAGCCTAGCTTAGGGGTGGAAAATTACTTGTATGCAACCAGTTTCTTGGGCCATCTTAGTAAAAGATAAGTGTTCAATCTTTGTGCTTAAATCTCTATTTATAAATATGAAATTAAGTTTTACTCTAATAGAAATTAAGTTTTACTCTTAAATGAAATTAAGAAGACAAATGCATGAAAACCCAAGAACATGGGTAAAAAATAATTACAAAATTGCAAAGGACTAATAGAAAAAAACAAAGACAAATGAAAGTAAAGAGATACTTAACTTTTGCAACTCTATTATGTGGAGCACAATCAAGGTGGATGAAATGTAATATCTATTTGATTCTCTCCTAGAATCTCCAACCTTTAAACTTCAGTATCAAAAATATCCTCCATGCTCGAAGATTTTAATGTTGGCTTCCAATCTCTCAAGCCTCAACTCTCAAATAGTACAATATATTGACCATTGATTTGACATAGTTAGAATATAGGAGTTTGCAAATGAAGAGAGCTAATAAGGGGATAAACTCAACCTTTCTATTGAGTCCATTTATAAAATGAGGTAAAGTTCTCCCTCGATTGTATCATTTCACCTTATCCAAGTATGTAGTGTAGCTAGGGATGTAATGGGGGACCCGAATGACCCATAGTGATAATAGTGGAGACCATTCAAGGTAAGGTGGACTAAGTCCACTATATTATTAAATAAGACCCACTATGGTGGTTAGATATATTAGTGTGAACATAATAAATGTTAGAGAAAGCTTTCAAGAAGGTTCCTTAGTGTAAATTTGTCATCTTTGCGACACTAAGAGGATTGAAGATGAAAAACACATTCTCTTAGAATGTCCTACATACACCCAAAATAGATAATGATTTCAAAATATGTTTTACAATACCAACCTTCCCAAACTTTTAGCTCATCAAAACTATGGTGATTTAGGAACACTTATCTTAAAGATTTTTTAGCACATAAATAGAATTATAAAGGAGACCAAGTAATTCCTTACCTTTCTCAAGTCACAATAGACCAAATTTTCTCTCAGTGGACATTAACCATCATCATCATCATCAATTAAAATAATAATGCTTCATATGTGCCATGTGGTAGACCTTCATTCTCATGTTCCATGTGGTAAACACAGTTCATCATTCTCATGTTCCAACACCATTGAATTTCTAAAAATTGCAATCTCATGCTTTACGTTGATATACAAACATGTACTTCACCAAATCCAGATATGGGAAAGAAATCTATAGACCTAGGAAGAGAAATTGATGGCTATAGAGGAGCATAAAGGCTAGGTTTTGCATGGAAGCTCCCTTTCCTTGTTTTATTGTTGCTCATCGAGTGCCTTAAAGCCAAGGTATATTTATGCCAAGTTATTCTAGAAGATAAACAACATGATGGATTCTTCTTGCCTATATTGAGAGCACTAGAAGGTAGAATTCTTTTGAGGGATTGAGTAGAGAAAAGAGATGTTTTTTTTTGTGTGGTGTGGGTAGTGGATGAGAATTCCATGGTTGTTTGATGATTGGATGGTTGCTTGGAATGTTTAGTTGTGAACAAATCGCTTGAGCTAAATAACAATTGGGTTGGGTGAATGACCCGAATTTGTAGCCAACTTCCTTTTCCTTGGTGGCCAAGGGTGGGGAGGGGGATGAAATAATCATACCTTTCCTATCTCCTACCTTTATATCATGTGCTTTACTTAATTTCAACTACCGTCTTTGACTTAGAATCCAATCATTGGATGCATGTGGTGGTTGGTGATGAGGTCCACCTCACATAGTTATGAGGGCATGCCAAGTTGAGCACCATCATCACGGGGAAGTGTAAGAGACCCCATCCTCATGAAAATTCAAACCTCCTCCATCCCATGCACACTCTTCCCATTCCAATTCCAAATTGACTCATACACACTTCACCATTCTCATGTTCCAACATCATTAAAGTTCTAAAACCTTATTATCACACTTTACACTAATACAAAAACTTTTAAATGACCAAATCTAAATATGGGAAAGAAATATGTGGACCAAGGAAGAGAGATAGATGGTTACAGAGTATATAGGTTGTGTTTTTTTCGGAAACCTCAATTTATTATGTTCATTGCTACTTATTGGGTTCCTTAGAGCCATATTTCTACTAATTTATTCCAGAAGATAAACTATAGGATGGGCTCTTCCTATATACACTAAGAGCACTATAAGGGAAAATCCTCCCAAGGAAATGTTGAGTAGAGAAGGGGTATGTCTTCTTTGTGAGGCATGGGAAGTGGATGAGAATACCATAGTTGTTTGATGATTGGATGGTTTCTTGGAGTGTCTAGTTGGGAACAAATTGCTCGAGCTAAAGAGAAATTGGGTTGAGTGAATGACCTATGAGTATGTAATTGGTTTCCTTCACCTTGGTGGCCTCATAGCCCGGGTTAGGGGTGGAAAATTACTTGTATGCAACTAGTTTCTGAGGCCATCTTAGTAAAAAGATAAGTGTTCAATCTTTGTGCTTAAATATCTATTTATAAATATGAAATTAAGTTTTACTCTACTTATGAATGGAATTCAAAATGGGATCCTTGTTTTAAATGAAAATTCTACATACTTATTTTTGATGCATTTTTTAGTTGTACGCATGCATGCCTTTGAATGACTCTAAAGTTTAATGTATTCATTTTTATTGAGATTTTTGAATCTAGGTAGTGTCCCTGCTTTGTGGGTTGTGTCATCCTTCAAAGGGGACATTACACATTCTAACACTTCCTTCTAAGCAACTAAGTTATGGAGGATCATTGCTTCCTCTATGATGGAAACAAGAGTGCCCAAAAAGTTAGAAAATTTCCTTTTCGGAACACAGTTCTTCAGAAGTAATGGAGAAGACCAAGGCTTCAGAACCAAAGAACATAGATAAAGAACAATTACAAAATTGCCAAGGAAAAAATAAAAACAAAGAACAAAGAAAATTGAAAGTAAACAAATACCAATATTTGCTAGAAGGCCACTACTGCCCCTACCATGGAAAGAAGAGTACCCACAAGGTTCAAATACTTCCTTTTGAGTAACTAGTAATTGAGAAGACAAATGCATGAAAACCCAAGAACATGGGTACAAAATAATCACAAAATTGCAAAGGACTAATAGAAAAAAACAAAGACAAATGAAAATAAAGAGATACTTAACTTGTGCAACTCTATTATGTGGAGCACAATCAAGGTGGACAAAATGTAATATCTATTTTATTCTCTCCTCGAATCTCCAACTTTTAAACTTCAGTATCAAAACTCTCCTCCATGCTCGAAGAGTTTAATGTTGGTTTCCAATCTCTAGAGCCTCAACACTCAAATAGTACAATTTATTGACCGTTGATTTGACATAGTTAGATAAGAGTTTGCAAATCAAGAGAGCTAATAAGGGGATAAACTCAACCTTTCCATTGAGTCTATTTATAAAAATGAGGTAAAGTTCCCCCTCAATGTATAATTTCACCTTATCTGGAAGTATGTATTGTAGCTAGGGATGTAATGGGGGACCTGAAGGACCCATAGTGATAATAGTGGAGACCATTAAATGTAAGGTGGATTAGGTCCACTATATTATTAAATAAGACCCACTATGGTGGTTAGATATATTAGTGTGAACATAATAAATGTGAGAGAAGGCTTTCAAAAAGGTTCCTTAATAGGGAGGTCATTCAATGTAAGGTGGACTAGGTCCACTATATTATTAAATAAGGCCCACTATGATAGTTAGATATATCACTGTGAATCTAATAAATGTGAGAGAAAGCTTTCTAGAAGGTTAGTTCTCTAGAATGTTCTTAGGTAGTATTATATAGGGAAGGGATGAGAAATGTATTGAGCATAGTGAAGAATATTGTAATTGATGAACAAGCAAGAATTGTTTTAGGAGTGTTATCCTTCAGTAAGGATTAATACATGGTGTTACCCTACCTCAAGGGTTTCATCTTATTCTTGTGTCTAATATTTTTTCGAGTGGTTTGATTTATTGCTAAGATTATATTTTCAGATATAAGACACTTAATAAGATAATGGCTATTTGGGTCGTCTTATTATGTGTTAAAACTATATGACTTCATGCAAAATTCTATCCAAATCTAGGGGATAATTTCCACATGAAAGGAAGTGAATTTGTCCCGTTATTAACTTTCCCCATTTAAAAATGCTCTCAAACTTCAATATCCAAGCACCTCCTTATATTCTTTCACAAAATAAGTGAGTTAGTAAGTGAACAAACTCCACCTTTCCAAGAACTAGTTCCACCTTGCTATTTAAATCATCTTAAAATAGGCCAAAACTTTTAGGGACAAATTTCTATACTCAAAACTCTCATTAATCAAGTGTTATCCATCAAAATTCTAAGCAGATTTGAGAGAAAATTTCCATTTAAAAAGATGAGTATGTGCACTCATTAACATATTCTTTTCACAAAATGTATCATTAAAAATGATATAAATAATGGTAAACATATTCTTTTCACAAAATGTATTATTAAAAATGATATAAATAATGGTTAAAAATAAATAAATAAAACAAACTTAAGGTTAATCAAGTGATATCCATCAAAATTCTAAGCAGATTTTTGAGAAAAATTCCATTTAAAAAGATGACTTTGTGCAATCATTAACATATTCTTTTCACAAAATGTATCATTAAAAATGATATAAGTAATGGTTTAAAAAAATAAAATAAATAAAGCTCAAGGTTAATCTATTTGGGTTTTTAATATTTTGAATCTAAATTATCTTAAAATAATGAGTCAAACTTTTGAAAACAAAATTTTATAGTAAAAATTCAAAACTTAGT
Source organism: Picea sitchensis (assembly GCA_010110895.2). Lineage (NCBI taxonomy): Eukaryota > Viridiplantae > Streptophyta > Pinopsida > Pinales > Pinaceae > Picea > Picea sitchensis. The sequence continues at coordinate 717,656 of SNQJ01S0002157.1, read as the reverse complement.
CAAACTTTTGGAAACAAAATTTGAGTCAAAATTTCCAGTGATAAAAGAATCTATTTGGGTTTTTAATATTTTGAACCTAAATTAACTTTGGATTTTTAATATTTTGAATATAAATTATCTTAAAATGACTTAAAGTCAAAATTCAAAACTTAGTCAAACTTTTGGAAACAAAATTTTAGAGTCAAAATTTCCAGTGATAAAAGAAGAAAACTGAAAAAAATTCCAGTAATAAAATAAACTGTAACTTCTAATTTGGGAAAAAAATTACATACGAAAACAATAAATTTTCTGAAGTGTGATAGCTAACTGCAAACCGATTTTACAATTTTTTTTTTTGGGAAAATCTCATCGTGCAGGTTGCCACCATTTTCTATAAATAGAGTTTTGCATTACGGTTGTGTACACTGTCAACCTAAATAACAGATATCATTGCACCGTCTTCTGCCTTAAATGACATCAGATAAAATCGTTCTCCCCTATCATCACAACACCAGCAACTGTTTTGCTTTATATGTATTATTGAGCTGCAAATATTATTTGCAAACATTGCAAAGAAAAAACAACTCCACAACAAACTAATATGGATATGCTGATTAACAACTTGTCATGAAAGATTACTAATATGGATATGGATATGGATACCACTTGTCATGAAAGGCGCCGAATGTCAAGGCTCTGAACGGGATAGTTATAGATGCAGTCAGACCAGGCGTTATCACGAGGTGGCGCGATGTCTTTATTCACGACCCACGCTGCGCTGTTGCATTTGAAGCCGCTGCCGAGGCAAATCTGCCAGATCTTCTGCCCTTTTTTCATGCGACCTTTGGATTCCAAATACTGGAATTGATACCAGGTGGACGAAGATGAAGTATTCCCAAATCTGTACAGAGTCATCTTCGATGGCTCTGCGATCTCGGGAGGCAAATTGAGTCCTTTCTCGACTGCCCGAATCACTGCTTTGCCACCGGAATGGATGCATATGTGATTAAACGCGCGCTTGAAATCGGGCACATATTCTTTCGCTTTCCCTTTCACGAGAATATTTCTGACCATGAAACTACTGAAGAGATAAAGAATCTGCTCATAGTAGGGAAGAACCAGTGGACCCAATTGACGCATATTGGCCTTCAGAGCCTCCGCCGCAATTTCCATGATGTGTTTGCTGAGATTAATCCCTACTGTTCCAGTCGGATCTTCTTCTTGAAAAGCCGCGTGATAGGCCATGTCGTTCACGCCTGCCCTGTGCGTTCTGACGACATGCTGCAATCTGTATTTAGCCAGATGACGGTCGCTTCTTTTGTTAGACAAAAGCACAGCCCCGCAGCCCATTCTGAACAAAATATTGGACACCAACATCGGCTCATAGTTTCCGAAATACCAATTTTCTGTAATGTTTTCTGTGCTGAGTACAATTGCATAAGTCCCCCGACTGGCAGCCTTGAGGCAACCCGTGGCCAGATCCAGTGAAATTAGGTTAGCGCTGCATCCCATTCCGCCGAGATTAAAAGTCTTGATATCGCTAGGAAACCCAAATTTATTAACAATCATCGACGACAGCGATGGAATAGGGTTAAAAACACTGCAATTCACTACCAGGATACCAATTTCATTAACATGGATGCCCGTTTTCTCCAGCAGATCTTGAACGCATCCAAACATGACGATCTCTGCTTCTTGACGAGAAGACTCGTGCGACAACCTCGGCGGCAAGTAATGCAGAGCCGGAGGAACAGCAACATGTTCGCTCACTGCAGCTCTTTCCAGAATCCTTCTCTGAAACTCCACGCTTTTCGCCGTGAATTTCTGTGAAAGCACAGCATGTTCTATGAAATGATCGAACGAAACTCTCCATTCCTGAGGCGCTTTGTAACAGGACACCTCCAGCATGTAGATTTGCTTCGACGGACGAAAATAGTAAGCAAAAATGCTCCCTAGGCCGCAAGATAACCAGAAAAGCCATAGAATCGTGGCCATATGATCACTCGTTATCCACAAATAGATCTGGTCGATGACAAATACAAGTGCACCAGCTGCCAGCATGGGCAACCAGAACATTGATGCCCTAGATAGCAGATCAGAGTATCCCAGCTTTATGTAATTAAGGTCCAGATTCTCTGCCAATTCAAACGGCTTATCAGTGCACTCTGCGTGCTTGGTTTCCATATCCATCTCCGTCTATTGCGCTCCTGCAATAATTATCTTCACTAAATTCTGATTCTCCACCCTTCAAGCTATTTCACAGTTTGATGAACACGGCTACATATCCCGATGCTTAAATAAACCCTCCGGCATCCGGTTTCTGTAACGTGGCCGGCCTGTAACCACTGGAATCGTTAATAAATGCCGTTATGGCATGAATTTGGTTTCTCTCCAACTTTTCACTGTTAAATTGAATCTGTGTCATCTCTCAGGCCTGCTCATTACGTCAAAGTTGGTCTTGTAATTAAGGATTCCAATTAAATGCATGACGTCAGACCCAACGCTTGTATTTGGAGTATTAGAATTTTCATGGTCGCATTTAATGGCGGCATACATTCGGCCCAAGGGTATTCAGCCAAGCCGGCGAAATTCACGTTTGCAATTGTGGAATTTGTGGACCGGATCGTATTCCAGCTGTATTCACGTTTGCAATTGTGGAATTTGTGGACCGGATCGTATTCCAGCTGTATTTGGATCTTAAATTTGCTCAATGCATTTGGTTGTGGAATTAAAGTTTGGGCACCAAACCTAAATAAAAAAGTGTTTATGAAACCTGGACTTTAACCTACCGCCAACAATTGGCCACGGCCCACGAGTTTTGGACTCGGCTGTTCTATAAAGGCAAGGTGGTGGGTGTGTATAACAAAATTTGTGGATGTTAACACGTTTCGTGGTCAATGTTACTGTCGCAAATCATTTTCGACCAACGTAGAGCAGAGACATTAATGTTTTATAGTTTGGTGGATTTGTCATATTAATTAAGTCGAAAGGCATACACTTATTGATAATGGGTATAATTAATGATCTTTTAACTTGATTTAATTTTAAACTCTAATCTGATGGCTATGCATTGAAGATGCTGGCATATTTTTAGTCGTCCTTCAAAATCAATGGGTCAGATTTATTTATCAAGGTATCAGTTAACATGTTTACTTTTTAACATTTACCTAATCACTTTAAAAAATTACTGTAAAGATATGTAATTGTCACGTTTAAATGATTAAGTCTTTATTTCAATTCATTGATACTTTTCACAACCTAGTAAAATCGTTGTCATAAGGAAAATCAATTTTTTTTTTAAAATATAGTATAAATAAGATATAGATTCTAAATTTTAAATTTTTTAATTATAAATATAATGTATATTTAAAAAATTATTAAATAAATTTATTTAAATAAAATTTAAAAAATTACTAAATAAAATAAAATTTTATAAAAAACAAAGAAAAGATTAAGTTTTTTAATTATTTTAAAAATAAATTATTATTATAAAACTTTATTAATCAATCTTCATTTTTTTAAATCATAAAGATTGTAAAAAAAAAAATTACTCTTTGACAAATTAATTATCAATGTTATTTTTTCTTTGACAAATTAATTATCAATGTTATTTTTTCTTTAGTTTAATTAAAATGAAAAAATAAAAAAACATACTTTGAATGGGATGATGTGCTTATATATTATTTCAATTTTTTTTTTAATTATAATTTTCCTTTAAATTTAATTATGAAAATACTTTTAATGATATTGTTTTCTCCTTATGTTTCATTAATTTAAGGAAGAATAAACTACCATATTAAATTGAAAGCGACTTTTATTGCAATGAAATAATGTTCTTTAATCTCTTTTTTTAATATTTATGTATTCCATATTTAATCATAACTTTATATTTTATATTATAATAATAATACAATAATGTCAAATAAGGTTTTATTTATTTATTTATTTATTCAATACCTAATCATAACTTTATTATACCTAATCATGATTTTACATTTTATATTATAATAATAATACAATAATGTCAATAACCTATATAATTGCGTCAAACTAAAATAGAGAAGTATGGAAAGATACGTAAAATAATAAAACTTTAATAAATAAAATAGAGAAGTATGGAAAGATACGTAAAATAATAAAGCTTTAATAAATTAAATTACATTAAAAGATTAAGATTTGTAATTTAAATTAGTGTTCAATAAATCTTGATTAATAGACATATCAATAATATAAATGATTATATTAAAATAATAAATTTTAATAATATAATATAATTTAATAAATTAAATTAATAAAATTTATAAGTTAAATTAATATTATTTTAATAAATTAAACTAAATTAATAAAAAAATTAATTTAAATTAATATTTAATAAATTTAAATTAATAAATAAATCTAATTTAACACATTAACCTTTCACTTCAATCTAAATGCAAATTCATTTAACACATTAACTTCAATCTAAATGCAAATTCATTTAACACATTAATACTTTGTAACTTGATGGACTCAATAAATCAACCTTTTACTTCAAATCTAAATACAAACCCATTTCACACATTAATATTTCCTAACAAGTGGCCACATAGTGAATGCAACCTTGAAGAGATTAAAGCCATGAGGTGTTGAGAACAATGAATATGGCATTTAAGGTGGTTGTTATCTTTTGGTATCATACTATTCTTTATTTTGGAAAGTTGGTTAAGTTTTAATTAGTTTTGTGTGGATGGTCTTTTATAAAAGTTATTTAGATATTAGTTTAAATTTTAATTAGTTTTGTAAGGTTTTATATTTTTTGAAAAAAAATATTTTCATAATACTTGAATAAGAATATTTAGGAGGTTGTTTTAGACAATTTGTTTAAATTTAAATTAGTTTTGTAGGTGGTTTCACATCTTTTGAAAAAAACACCTTTTCAGAATATTTGGGTAGTTGTTATGGAGAGATGGTTCAAGTCTTGTTTTCATAGGGCCTCATCGCCAAAAGAAGCAATTATTTTTTTGGAATTGGAGAGTGGATATGGCACCAAAGACTCTCTGAAATTTTGTCGCAAAGGTGTTTTAATTTTAGAATTTCGAATATGATAGTTATGCATCATTTCTAGGCATGATCTACTCTAGGTTACTTTCTTGGGAGGGTCCCTCCCGAGGAAATTATCAAGGGATAAATAAAAGATATGTGGGAGCCACATGGTTGACACTGCACCCATACCCACAATTGACAAAGGGATTCTTTACAGACAGATAAAAGAGATGTGGGAGCCACATGGTTGACACTACACCTATACCCATAATTGACAAAGGGCTTCTTCTAGTTTTAATTCGTTGACCCAACTCATATATAAGAGATCTTGCATAAAGGCCCTAGGACTTGCAAAACATGGGGATCACTTAATGAAACATATTTGTTCATAAACTTCCTTTTACTTCTCAAATCCTTTAACAATAAACTCTTTTATAATGATCAATGAGTTCTTCTATAAAACTTTGCACTCTTCAATTTTTTTTTTTATCAATAATTAATATTTCTATATACTTTATTCTCTTTTATTAATTATAACTAATTAAAAAAAATCCCATAAACTCTACTAATTATGCAATGCTAGAAACCTTTTCCACCCTTTAACTTTGCTCCTCCAATAAAACCTGTTTCTTTAAATTAGAGTCACTAAAACAACATTTATGACTTTCCAATGTCTTTGATGCATAGCCTTGATGTCACTCACTGAGTTCTTTCTAAAGTCTATGTTAAGAACATGTGTTTCCTCCTTGGAGGTCACAAGTTCAAATCCAAGGTGGGCAAAGTATGTATACCTCCGTAGCCTTTAGTAGTCAAATCGCTCCGCGGAAGGGGTCCCTTGTCCCACAAACAGGGGGTCTCATACATCAGTTTGATGTCTAGCTTGGTTGTGACCTTAAAACTAGATTATTATTATTATTATAAATAAAATCCCATAAATTCTAGAAATTGTGCATAAATCCTTTCCACTCTATAACTTTGCTCCCCTTCAAAACCTATTTCTTTAGATTGAAATTACTTAGACAACATTTTTTTTTTCATGTCTCTAACACATAATCTTGACATCATTGAATTCTTCGTAGTATTTATGTTTGTTTTATTATAATTACTTCATATTTTCCAATCATGTAAAATATTCAATGGGTGAGGAGGACAACATTCATTCCTCCCAACCACCCAATATAAACCCAATTGACATTCAATCAATTTAGTAATTGCTCCTTATATTTATAGATTTGTTGACTCAAAATCTTACACAATTTTTACTGAAGATTCAAAAACTCATCACAAGAATTTGATGTTAGCTTTTAAAGTTGAATATATATAAACTCAGGTTTTTAAACAATTTTTTTCAAAGATGTTAATTGGAAATGTATGTCACGAGGAAACTTTTTTTTGTAATCTTGCTGGAGAATTTCATATTAAGTATAAAATAAACTTTACATAGTCTTTGTTGCTGGCCTACCACTGGGGAAACTAGACCAATAGTAGATTTTTTTTTTATCTATCCATATTGTTTGGAGGGCATATATTACCTTAAATGACATATCATAGTATACCACAAATTGAATTCAAAATAATGAAAGTTGAGAGAAGGATGAACTACAACCTGATACCTAGGATGAGGAGAGACCATGGTCTTACTGCCTACGTGACTGATAAACAAAAAGATAACAGACATAACATTTGAAAAATTAAACATCTAGATTATTGTCCTTAGTAACAGGGACTTGGGGTTGTGCGAATTTGAGATTGGAGAAGTTCCGACTTGGCAATTTCTCAACAATCAGATTGAGTTTATGGTCAACCATCTTGATTTGCAACTAAGAATCATCTAATTGCATCAAAATATCATTATAGGCTTCATTCCATTCAACCATTTATTTTCCCATAAGGGACCTCATTTGCCAATATAATTCCATTGTTTTGAAGTATTTGGTTTCCTTGGTGCGAGAAGAGATTGCATCTGGGACCCAAGAGCGCATGTCTGCATCCACAACATCATCCTCGATGAAGTTCCTATGAATTCGAGTGTCGTCTTCACCCAATTTTGTCTCTGCATGAACATCTAGGGGAGTGTTGGTTGGAAGATTGCAACAAACTCCTTTGCATCCAACTGTGCTCAAGAGGTAGTGAGCCTGCAACATCGACTATGGGATTGACAACTGGAGCTACCTCTCACCATAGAGAGGAACTAGAACACAAAGCAAGTGGAAGAGGAGTACCAAGGAATAATAGTGAGACCAGAGATAACACCCGAAGATAGGAAATGAGCCGAAGGTCGATAAGAACACATAGCGACAAGAGACATAGTTGGTAGGAATGAAGAAACCAACCATGGGGGAGGCCGACTATGTCCATGAGGGTTGACGATAATAGATTGGGACCATAAATTTCCACTGCCATGGGCCTTCATTGCCAAAGAGGCAAGTAAACCATCCAAATCCAACACAGTACATGAGGAATGACCGCAAGTACTCCACCATAAAACTAGCACCTTCTAACATTGATTGTGGTCGAGCACGATCACTGAGAGGGGCATCCGGGTAGATTCTCAGGGACCGGGCTAAGGACGAGTGTAAATGAGTCCTAAACCTCAATCGTGTTCACTTCCCTATCACCCCATCTGAGACTACATGAGGATACTTTAAGATTAAATAAATGATGAGATATATAGATAAATGTATTACAATTTTGAGAGCTAATTCAATTGGTTATGAATTAGAGGTGTGAGTTTTTTCCACAATAGGAAAAATCATGGTTGGAATCTCTAAATATCTTTGGAATTATCCATGAAATTACTTTTTTTTTGTGACTGACATAATCAACAACTAGTTGGTCACATACTCACGTGACATGGGGTCGTGTTATCCAACTGCTACCACTATAACCTCTAGATGTGCCCACGATGCCCCATACGCGACACACAAGGTAAGCCAGTATTTCGAACTGTGACTTCACATAACATAGTGTCTTAACAGTACACTCCATCATCAACTTTCCTACACCCCGAAAGCGATCCATGAAATTACTTAACAAAGGAAATTTCCGAACATTTTAATTATAAATACATAATACAAAATTAACATTCAAAGATTTTATATATTATCATTGTAAAAATATTTTTAACCATTTAAATGTCTTGGAAGTCATTACGTTTGATTGCTATATGTCACACACTTAAAACATGTGTGTTTGATTGCTATATGTCACACACTTAAAACATGTGTGTATGGATTCAATAAAGTAGATTTGGTAGATTTGGTTTTGATGTTTCCTTCTAACCATATACCTATAGGATAGGATATGGTAATATTATCCTTTCACTACTCCTCACAACATAGGAGCAAAAGTGTTTGCACGTTATGATGGTTTCACTAAATTGATTTGATTCGCTTTGAGTATATGTGATTTTGAATATCAAAGTTTTAGAAAGTTCTTGATTAGTAGTCATTGGCCTTGGTTAAATTGATTTTATTCGCTTTGAGTATATGTAAATTTCTATATCAAAGTTTTAGAAAATTCTTGATTAGTAGTCATTATTGGCATTGGTTATCTTTTTTAAAGAGGAAAATTATTCGGGTAATGTGATTGTAATTCGGTTTGAACAAATTCAATCTAGTATTTTTTTCTACTTATTTTAATAATACTTTTGTCTTTTTAAAAGAATTTTCAACTAACAATTTTTTCCCACTTATTTTAATAATACTTTTGTCTTTTTAAAAGTTTTCAACTAACAATTTACAATGAATTATCTTGTCGATATTGAAAGAGAATGGTGGACTGTTTCTTGTTTCTAATGGCTAATTAAATGCTCTCCAATTTGGAAACATTGCAACCAAGTTCATTTAAGAAACATTGCAACCAAGTTCATTTAAGGTTTTAGGTTTTTTTTCCAATTTAAGTTTTTTAATAATATTTTTATTATTATATTTCAAGTTTAAAATAACATTTATTATGATGTTAATTTTATTATTTTTTTATTTAGTCTTGAAATTGGTCTTAATTTATAAAAAAATAATAACAAACATTGATATGTTAATACTTATAAATGATGTATAATTATTTGGTGAATTGATATTAAATGCTCTCCCATTTGGAAACATTGCAACCAAGTTCATTTAAGGTTTTAGGTTTTTTTTTTTCAATTTAAGTTTTTTAATAATATTTTTATTATTATATTTTAAGTTTAAAATAACATTTATTATAATGTTAATTTTACTATTTTTTTATTTAGTCTTGAAATTGGTCTTAATTTATAAAAAAATAATAACAAACATTGATATGTTAATACTTAAATGATGTATAATTATGATAAATTTGGTGAATTGATATTGTCATTGGAATTGTTGTTAATTGAATTTTTTAATATGATGTGAATTTATCCATGTATTAAATATTATTTTATCGATGTCTAAATATTGATTTAATTACATCCACATTAAAAGCAAATGACATAGTTATGTTGGGATTGTCTCTCAAGTAGATGTCAATGAAACAATGTTTTCCTATAGCCGAGAAAAAACATAATTTGTATGATAATATGGAAAAGAGAATGAGGATGATGTTCATGATTACTCTTATAAACCTAACATATAAAGCTACATAACCAAATGATTTTCATAACTCATCTCCACTAACTCATGTGCACATAATCTTGTAAATACAAAGGTGTAATACATCAATTCATACACAATAATCCATGAAACCAAATACCATACATAATATAAGAAGAACTAGGGACCTACGAACTATGAAAATTGTACCAAATCCAATGTAAAATTCAAGTGCTAATACACTTTTCCAAATGATTGAATCTGGTTGAGTCTCCCTCGATTAATTCCAAGGGGGACTTGCAACATCTAAATATCATTTTTGTTTCCTATCATCATTTTGAGGTAGGACACATATGATCCATGTATTCAAGAGAGTCAATGGATGCATTGGCATCCTTCCCCTCGAGGAGAACATCTTGAGGGGAAACATATATAATTTTCTCTAATAGCCTCAAACATGTGTGTATTTATTTTTTAAGGTTTGAACATATCCCTCTTTAGCCTCCAATAATTTTCATTCAATAATTGATTGATCTTGCACTATAAGTATTTCATTACATGGCCATTAATAAATTAACTTATGTGATTGCTAATTAAACACCATTTGCTATTACCTAACTACGTTGCATGCTATGCCATTCAATAACAAATACCTATTTTTGGTAATGGAAAATTATTTGTAATGCAACTGGTCACAAGTTATGATTTTATTATTTCTATTACATTATAGTTGATAAATTGTGTAACAAAGGCCCAACAACTTTTAATGAAATAGATACATAAGGACCTAGATTAAAGGATTATAAACATTCAAAATTTGAGATAACTATTATCATGCTAACACAACTAGACTAAAAGTCAATTCAAGAAGATAGCTATAAGGTGAATTCTAAAAGAGAGTACCAATCAATAAGCCTTCACCAAGGAATTGACTATTCCATCAAAATATAACTTCATCTCATATTGTAATCCTCTACAAATCTCAAAATTTGACTTATACCAAACTTGCTTGTTGGTGTGCCTTGTGGGATCCATACTAGCTATCTTGGTGCTTTCATTTTCTATCTTGAATTTGTGGCACAAATTATGGCCTCCATATCAAAGCAATGTACATTTCCCTTATGTTTTCCATGATTCCCCCATGTTCCTCACTTTCCTTTGACCATTCACCAATGTGAAACAAATGGTGGAATTCTTAATCGATGTTGTCAATGCACAAGTTGTTTCCTCAAATCATCCAAAATATTATAATGGTCTCCCATAACTCTCTTCATAATTCCAAAACACCAATCCCCATCATAAATACTTTTAAGGTGGTTGTACAAGCTTAATTGACAAACCTCTATTCATATGATTTTTTGTTTTTATTATACTCTTCAAACACAATTCCTTCCTCTATCAATTTTCGAGTGAGATTTATACCCCATTGGGAATGATTTCAATTTAATTTGGATTGATTTGGTTTGTAAAATCATTTTTCATCTCTTATCTTTCCATTAATTTTCCCAAAATATAATCCTCCACATAATGCCCTCTCAAATTTGAGTTAATTCTATATTCCATTTCTCTAAAAGGCACATTGTCTTTCCCCTAATGAAGTTGCCTTGGTTTTTTCAGGATTTGCATTCAATTCAAATTTTGTTTGGAACTCAACAAAAGGGAGGGGTGTTGAAGGGAAATTCATATACGGATAAGCAAATACCCTCATTGGATGGATATAAACTAATGAAAGATGTTGACTTGCTTGTACACATCCTTCCTAACACTAGGGGGTTGATGACCCAGGGCTCATCCATAGTTGACCAACAAAACCCCAAGGCGTTGGCATATCAATCCTTAGTCTAGGACTGAAGAAGGCCTCACCTAAGACGTCATGAGAATCTCAGAGACCATATGGTATTGTAGCATCCCCAACCCCAAACTGGTCCATGCCACACAAAATTCTAACTCTCTTATACCATTTAATTAATACATATTCTCTACATATGAACATAATTATGTAGACTAACAACAAATATATACATGCATAATTATACAAGAAAAAACCCATAACAAAAAGTACATAAATATTCACACACTAGTTATAATGAACACATAAAAGACACTTATCTTTTATGTAAATCACCAGCTGTGTCCAGATCTCAGACGTTCCTCTTAATCATAGACTCTACTGTTCATACACTTTTAGCAGTAGGTCACCCTCGAGCTGGGGCTAAAACTCCACTAGGGAAAGGGAAAATTAAGTTAGGCTAAGGTCTATCAAACACCAAATTTATGCTCAAGCCAAGGTGCCAAGTCCAACAACCTTTCCCAACCTACAACCTCTCATTCCCCATAGTCTGTCCCACCCTAGGAAGTGTACACCTTCTCTTCTCAATAGTCCTTCGACTGTCCCACTTCCCTTCTGGGGCTTCAACAATAGGTTGGATAGGAAGTCTCAGAGCTCTGTAGCTGCATCCTGGCACACAGAGAAACAATTCCCAATAGTTATCTCACCTAGATAGAATGCACACAGGCTTAGAAACCCGCTTCTTCAGAATTCACACCAGCCTGACAAGTTATTTCTTCATCTTAAACTGCCTAGGTTCATTGGTTACAAACAATTCTAAATCTTCCCAAGTACATGTGCCAATGATGGATGCAATAAGGTACGAATGGTGGAAATGGATGTGAGAATGATTAGAATGATAGAAAAATACACAAAGTTCCCACAATATATTTGCATGTTCCCAACTTGACACTTGTCACGATGGGAACTACATGGGCCCCACTTGGGGATATGTTCCCCACTATAAGAACTTAGGATACAATATCTCATGATTTAGAATTTAGGAAGTAGCAATATAATATTTCCTTAGCTTAATCTCCCTTGGGTTAGCCCCTCTTCCTAGACCCTTAGCCCCCTTTCCCTCTAGTGGAGTTATATCCCCCCATACTCTTTTTTTTGGTTGGTCTGTAGCAGTGATGTATTTTTATTAATAATTCAAGTGTGATTACATATTACAAGGATAGGCTCGTTGGGCTTTTAGCATCTAGGCTGTCCAGCCTAATAATCACACATAAACTCTAGCGTTCAAAACAAACACACAAAGGAACTCTATCCCAAAATATCCTAGCTCACCATCCTATATGTACATTGAAAATTGGGGTTTGGCCTAGGGGTATTACATTCCCATCCCCCTTATTTATGCATCATCCTCAATGAATTCTATACACATGCACAATCCAAAAATTTTCAAAAATATTCAAAAAGATGTGGGTACTCCTCCTGCATGACATTCTTCATGCTCCTAGGTTGCATCCTCAAGACCGTAAAAGTTCCACTCGACCTTTACCAATCCTATTTCTCGATTCCTGAGCAACTTGAATTTTCGATCCAATATGAGCACTGACTAAACTCATAAGTCTCCTTCTTGCTCCACATGGATCACATTCCAATCAATTGCATGATTAGCATCAAGAGCATACTTTTTAAGCAAAGACACATGGAATACATTATGAATGCACATGGATGTAGGTAGTGCAATCATATATGCAACATGACCAATCCTTTCCAGGATTTCAAAGGGTCCACAATATCTTGCTGCTAGTTTTGAACAATTCCCCAACTTCAGGGAACTTCTCTTAGCCTTCACTTTTAAGAGCACATGGTCACCCACTTTAAACTCTTTGTGATTTTTTCCCTTATCTGCATAAATTTTATACCTATCTTGAGTGACCTTTAAATTCTGCTCAATCTTCACCATTTGTTATTCCATTTCCCTTATCAATTATGGCCCAACTATTTCTCTATTTGTTAGGTTATCCTAGCTCACTGGCATATTGCACTTTCTACCGTATAATGCCTCAAATGGGCTCATCTTCAAGGATTCATGATACCCATTAGTATAAGAAAATTCAACTAAGTGTAGATAATCCTCCCATTTTGATGGTTTATGCATCACATACATCCTCATCATATCCTCAATCACCTGATTGACCCTCTCTGTTTGTCAATCTGACTCTAGATGTTATGTTGTGCTAAAATTCATATTTGTCCGAAATCCTTTAAATAATCCCTTCCAAAAGTTTGATGTGAACTTGGGATCTCTATCAAAAACAATTTCCTTAGGCACACCATGAAGCCTAAAAATTTCCCTCATATAAATATTTGCAATGTTAGTTGCTTTGTGAGTTAGCTTCACTGGAATAAAATGAGCAACTTTAATGAGCTTATCAATCACCACCATGATGGAATCATCCTACTTTACTATTTCGGTCAACTTAGCGATGACATCAATTGTTGCAACTTCCCATTTCCACTCAACAATGGGAAATGGTTGTAGTAAACCAACTGGATTCCTTGACCTTCTGACATTCTAAACATCTAGAAATATACTAATCCACCTCTTTCTTCATAACTTGCCAAAAATATTGGCTCTTGATAGTTGTGATTGTTTTCTGGTACCCTGGGTGCCCAACATAAGGCACATTATGCATTTATCTTAGCACCATATTTTTCAACTCCTGTGAACTAGGCACATAAACTCTGCCCATTTACATGAGGATTTCATCCTCCCTTAGCTCATAATCTTTAATTCTCAACTGCAAATTACCTTGCTATAATTTTTCTTTTGTTTCCATGAAATGCTGTTATGATTTTGCATCTTCTAAAATTCTTTCTTTCAAATCATATTTGTACTTGCTAATGGTTTTAGAATGCATCTCATGCACCCTTCTTTTGAGTGCATCAACCACCTTTTTCTCCTTTTCTTTTGATATGCTTTATCTCAAATTCATACTCACCGATAAATTCCAACCATCTACTTTGTCTAGCATTCAAAGTTGGTTGTCCAAACAAATATTTCAGACCATTATGATCTGTTCTCGACTCAAATATTTTTCCCATGAGATAGTGCCTCCACATATTCAAGGCATGCACTGTGGATGCCAATTCTAAATCATGAGTGGCATAGTGTCTCTCTCATGTTCTTTTAACTTCCTTGAATCGTATCATATTACATGCCCATTTTGACTAAGGACTCCCCCAAGCCCTTCCTTACATGCATCAATGCACACAACAAAATATTCATTTGGATAAAAAAATAAACAATCCTCAAAATTGGTGCACTTGTCAACAAGTTCTTCAAGTGATGAAAACTTGTTTCACAATCAAGGGTCCATTCAAATCTCACACCCTTCTTTTGCAAAGATGTGATTGGCTGTGAAATCTTTGAAAAACCTTCAATAAATATTTTGCAGTAAACTACAAGTCCCATGAAATATCTCACCTTTGAGATATTATTTGGAACTAGCCATCCCTCAATAGATATTATCTTCTCAGGATCAACAACTATTCTTTCCTCTGAAATGATATGGCCCAAATAATGTATCCGCCTTTGGTAGAATGAGCACTTTCTCAACTTTTCATATAGTTGATGACCCCTCAATAATTTGAGCACCATCCTCAAGTTGTTCATGCTCTTCTTCAAACTTGGAGAAATAACTATGTCATCCAAGAAGACAATGAAAAATTTACCTTGTTCTGAATGTTGTTTTGTTGATATATTTTTCTTTAATTCTCACCTGATGGTAGCCTGACCTGATATCAATCTTGGAGAATATCTTTGTATCTTTCAGTTGATAAAAAATATCATCCATCCTTGATAAAGGATACCTTTTCTTCACAATCACCGTACAACTGCCTGAAGTCAATGCATAATCTCAAGGTACCATCCTTCTTTTTCACAAATAATACTGGAGCACCCCAAGGAGACACACTTGGGCGTATATACCCCTTCTTCAAAATCTCTTCAAGTTGCATTTGCAATTCCTTCATCTCTGGAGTACTCATTCGATAAGGAGTCTAGGACATTAGGGCTACTCCAAGAATTGAATTAATGGCAAAATTAATATCCTTCTTAGGTGGAAACCTCGATATCTCTCCAAATACATCCTCAAAATATTTTAGGACAACATAGTCTTGAATATTTGGCACTTTATCCTTAGTTGCATCTTCCATATGTGCTGCAAATATTTGGCATCCTTTCCTGAAGCTTCTTTTTAGTGACAAGGATGAAATTTCTCTGATGGATATTTCCATTAGAATACCTTGAACTATTCTCAAGTTCCCTTATTCATCCAAGCAAGTAAATACCTTGTTATAATATTCTAGGACAACATGATGCTTATCCAACCAATCCATGCCAATTAGAAAATCATATGAACCCAAATGTATGATATTCAAATCTTCCCTTGTGCTTGGTCCATTCATGTTCATTGGACATTCCTTAACCAATTCATTAATTCCTCTTTTAGCTCCTGTAGCTAGCTGAACCGACCGATATTTCCCAAGTTTGCTTCTTGGAAAATTAAATATTTCCACCAACTTAGGATCTATATAACTATGACTAGCTCCCAAATCAATCAAAATAACATTAGGCTAGTCATTTATCTTACCTTCCACTTCAATCACGTGGGATTGGAATTAAAATTGCTTGTTGTCCAGGGATGCATAGATCCTTGGCATGCTTCTTCCCATGTACTCAACTGTAAAAACCTATTGTACAATATGAATAGTATTCACTATTTCACCTCTATGAGGGAAATCTATGTACACGTGATCTCCCTCACAGTCCCAACATTTCATAGGCTGCTGCCTCTGTCTCTTTCCCATGTTTTTTTCATTCTGGGCTCATTTGGAGTTGGTTGTCCCTAATAATTATTTATGAAGAATGGTGGGTTGTTCCCCTTCATCCTCTACTCCATCTTACCTTTCTTTTTATCTTCCCAAGCCTTTTGGAAATTTGGTCTTCCTCTATGTTGATCATAGAGACATTTATCTTTCCTTATTGCTTCATCCAATGTCTTGGGATCATCACATTGAATCTTGTCATTGAATATTGATGGCAGGCCACTCAGGAACCTTTGAATATTGACCTGCTCATCCTTGATGAAGTCAACATACTGTTGAATTCCATACATAGATTATTTTAGGGGCTAAATTTCGCAAATGGGCTAATTTTCCATGTTTTTTCCCAAAAAATGATTCACCAATTTCCATTTTTTCTTAAAACGATTCCCCCAAATTCCATAGAAAAAAAATATTTTACCTTAAAAATCGCCAAACTTTTATAGAAACTATATAAAATCCTTAGAAATTTGAATATTTTTACAAATCTATCGCCAAACAGTTTACATTTTGCATATTAAAGATTAGTAAGATTAGCCCAGGTTTCTACATTTTAATATAAATTTCCATCCTTAAAATCATCCTCGATTCCATATGTTTTCCTTGCTTTCCTTTTATGTCTTTTCCCCTCCTATAAAATTTCTTAGCCATTTATCTTACACCTCCTTCATTCCTCACCTTTTTTTATCTTGTTTACCATACTTATCCATTTTCATCATATTCGTAGACTTGTTTTTATTTCCTTTTCTTTTTCATTTGGTTCAACACTTAGTTTATTTTTCTTATCACGAACTCATGGAATTGCGGACTTGCACTTGATCACTTTTATGCCTCTCACAAGTCGTCCAACATATCTTGATACTTATCCATTTTATTCATTTTGGACTCCCAGACTCACAGACTCTTGGATTTTCATTTTCATTTGAAAATTCCCACTCCAACTCCCTGATGTGATGTGTCCTTTTCTTTCACATTTCTCAAGTCACATTAAATTCTATTCTTACGGACTCAACTGCTAAATTCAATTATGAAATGGTAATTAATTAATGATATTTATATCGAGGCGATTTACATTTATTTCAAATTTTGTGCTTTCACCAAGAAAATCTAACTTAAGGGTCATTTTACTGTGCTAAGTGATATTATGAAGAAGTTTTACAGATTTTTGAAAATGGCCATGAGAAAGAAACATTTATGTGAGGATACTTTGAACCTTTTCACCAAGAAGACTAGAATTATGATTGGTCCGGGTCCTATCGGTACTATTCAACATTACCGGACGGAGACAATAATAAGGTGTGGCCATCAGGAATAGCTCTCACCGGTTACGTTATGGAGGTTTTCGAATGTAAAGATATCATTATCTGGTGCATTGACAAATTCATCTAGAATAGAAGAACCATCCCATTGCAAAATGGCTCCCCTGTTTCATTGGCACCTTCGATTTTTAAGAAGATGTTAAAATTGCTAGAGTCGAACGTGGTTTACAAAGGAGAAGATGCCAGGAATTTCCTGAAGGGAAAAAACAATGGAATTGAACTCCTACAATAATATCTATAAGATCCTACCTCAATGCTAGAATACATATTCAAGATTCAGGTGAGTTCTTTGAAGGACCCTTATAAATAAATTCCTTGATTGTTTACTAGAGTTGTTGGTCAAGATTCTACAACAACTATTCCTCGGTTGGCATTATACATTTTTCATTTCATGGTCCATGAGAATGAAATCTTCGAGTAGGTGAAGAACATATCAAATGAGGTTACCGTGCAGTTGATGAATTTCAAAATAGAAAAGAAGTTCTATATGGCATCCTATTTGATTCTTGCTATCACGTATTATCATGTTTTTAAAGGTTTAAGTATTGGAAAGAGGTTAAACTCAAGGGTGGACCCTGTAACTATGTTGTATCAAGATTTATGGAGGAAAAAGGTTGGCCATTATTTTTATGAGGTATGCAAGAATTTCTTTTCCCAATTCAAGAAATTACTCTTTGGAGACAATACTTCTAGGATTTATTTGGAAGCATCGACTTTTCTCAATGGAAAGGAAGTTCTAAAAAAATGGATGATTATAACATCATCAGGATCTTTTGTTCTCACGAAAAAACAGTATTTCTTCCCTATTATGTGCCTGACAAATTATTCATCATAGAGGTGGTGAGACAGGTATAAATCCTGGTTTCATACTTTTTACGAAAAAATGAAAAATCAGTTTATCCCACTTCCATGGAAGGTTGGAGAAATTCTCTTAAGAGGAATTTCCAATATTGATGAGTATGCTTCCTATTTCGACTAGTTCAACATGAAATTTTATGAATAGATCAAAGGGTTTGACCCTGATCACTTTTTTTATAACCACATAATATCATTTGGACTTAGCCCTGCACTTATCAATGCACTTATATTGGTAGAAGAACATGATGATAGTCACGACCCCCATGTTACATAAATTGATAGAAATGTTGGTGATATAGAAACCATTGTAATCAACATAGAACATCACAAAGAAAGAGGCAAACCCTCTAGTGAAAAGAATTCCCAATTACCCGCCATTTCTCACAGAAGAATTTTACCTAAGTTAAACCATTAGCTTGGAGTGGACCAACAAACAAAAACCCTGAGTAACAATTCAGGAGAGGACGAAGAAAGAAACCCTCCTCATGGAAACTTAGAAAACCCCCATAAGCTAACAATTAAAAATAAACAAACTAATTCGCAACAAGAAGGGGGAGAACCAGATGCACCTAAAAATGATATCTTGCTTGATGAAATGGACTTGGATGTTGATATAAAAAATATTCTCTTCCCATACAAAGACGAACATGCTCAGGAAAATGTACAACACATTTCTACAATTGCTGTCCAGGATGAAATATTTTATGATGAAGAAACCTTTTCTATACAAAACACCTCATTTGACAAGGATTCAAAGAAAATGGTTTTTGAAAGGACCTCAAATATTAAGAGAGGGAAATCACAGTCTACCATTGATACCAGAAACATGTTGCCATCAAAGTTTTCTTCAATTCACAAGGTCACAAGGGATGCATTGGAATTTTCAATAACTAATATGGAAGAAGAAAATGTTCGGTTAAAAGAAAAAGTCAAGAAATTGGAAGAAAACCTCATGCCTCCACCTATTTTGGCCACCCCAGTTGCCATGATTCGGCTTGACAGAAGTCTTCAAGAAATTCCAGGGTCAAATTCAAGAGTTAAAGGAATTTCAAGTTTGATTGTGGCTACTCAACATTTTGTCGAAGACAATATAAAGAAAATAATGTCATTAATTTTAGAATTATGGGACTTGGCAAAAAGATTTGTCGCTCTCAACCTCAGAATATAGAATATAAAGGAATATTTGAATGCAGATCTAAAGAATGATGAAGGATTTTTCATAGATGGAGTTGCAATGTTCATAACAAAGGTCTCGGTGATGACAGACTAGAGAAGAAAACAAGAAGATTTTCCCTCCCAGAGCCGTGTGAAGCAATTAAAGGCGTGTTGGATTGACAGATTTAACACATTAAGGGGATTATTGAATCAATTAAATAATGTGTCATGAAAAACAATGAAAGCATATTCAAATATTGTTGGCCCGGATATTACTGCTACTACCATCAAGGTTTCATACCCTAAGCTAATATCATGTTCAATGCTTATGAACCGACAACAACTTGAGGAACAAATTGAAGGTTTAAAGAAAGCATCGAATAAAAAATTTGATGGTATAGTTGAGTTCACATATGATGGCATTGACAACTGGCTTGTTGAATATACAAATAAGAATGAAGATATTGAAAATACATTGTAAAATTTATCTATTGACTATAGAGAAATTGAGGGTGAATTGTTTAATATCAAAGTGAAACAAGAAGTGATCGTTGCCCCGTTAAGGGATTATATTGAAGAGTGTTAAAAAAGTCTATTGCAAAGATTTATGAATTATCAACGAAAGAAGTTACAACCGACAACCTAACCGCAACGAGAAAAAGTATAAAAGGCACATCAACAAGCAAGTGAAGGGCGAGATAGTCAATCATAGTAAGTCTATACTGAATCACATATTTTCTTATTTATCATATTTTCATCATGTTATACTTATTCTTTCATTAGAAAATCATAACTGAATTCTGATAACTTCTTCTTGTCTCCTTTCCATATTCTGCTACTCGTGTTCCATTCCACCCTTTTCCTTCTTCAAAAATTTTCTCTTAAATATTTATTTATGGTCTATGAGAGCCCCAATACCAGTCCATTTATGGAAAAAATGCCTTTAATTTCAAGCATTGTAACAAACATTATCATTTTGAGAAATCCTAGAGAACTAATTCGGGATTGATTTTGACTATATTTTATAACTCTGAGTCTTGAATATAAAGTATTTGAAATCATTCTATCAAAATCGTCTTTTGATCTTTATAAGTAATACTCTCTCAAAGTTCTCTTGCGCGATAAACAATTTATTTTTTATGTTGAATGTGATTAGATCGTTATTAAACTATGATGGATGTGAGTATATCTGCATTTTTATTTCCTGCTATGTGTGATGTTTGAAGTTCCTAGTCCACTTCTCAAGAACCCCTTCTTTGTATACATATATTTATTTTTCAACATTTAAATTTTCTTGAGCATTGAAGATTTGGATTCATGTTATTTGACATAGTCCTATATTATTATTGATTTGAAATTGCAACGAAGATCATAAGCCAAAGAGGAGTACCACCTCTCTAAAAATGAAGGAGGATTCATATCCTCATGATGTTACCATTTCAGTCTTAACATATTCAAACACCAACATTTTTGGCGACCATACTAGGGAGAGATTTTGAAAATATGAAGTTGATTTTAGACCACCAATTCGTATGACTTTAGCTTGACTGTACCAGCCCCAATTAGAAAATGGGTTGCAAAACCAGAGAAGTATTATGCATTAGTTGTATAATATTGCAATAAAATTAGTTGGAACTCGAGAATAATTAGAAATATCTTGGGAAACTCTTGTTTAAAAGGAAGAAAGGGATTTCTACTAAGAGAAAGAAGAGATGAAAGGAAAATTCGATGAGCGCATAGACAAAATAGAAACTAAACCTCAGACTAGTATAAAGGACCAATCACTAGAACTAAGAGAAAGAAATTACATATCCTAGAAATTGAAGGGAATTTTTTTCAAGAAAAGAAGAAAGTATCAGATATGGCTGATAGAGAAGATAGGAATGAAGAAATACGAGAAGAAAGACATGAAGAAAGACATGAAGAAATCCGTGAAGAAAGGCACGAGGAAACACATGAAGCAAGATGTATAATTCCAAGAAGAAGAATAAGAGAATCCTCCCTAAACCTTCAAGGGGAACCACATGAGATGCTTGTTCTTCCGAAGGGTACTTTGAAGACATTTTCTGGGGATGAAACAGTTGATACTAAAAGAAATTTTGATTTATTTTAGATGTTTGTGACTTCCACCTTATTGAACATGATGATATAATGGTAACATTGTTTATCCAAACTCTATATGACCAAGCCTATGAATGGTATACATCATTTCCCACGAGATCAATCGGCTCATTTGATGATCTTGAAACAATGTTATTGAATATGTTTTCTCCTCCAGTTGCTTACCATACTCTTCTTACCAATTTTACCCAAATATTCTTGAAGAAAAATGAGAGGATTCAAAATTTCAATTTGAGAATCAATAAAATGTTGAATAAGATCCCTAAAGATAAAAGGCCTAATGGTCCAATCTGTTAGCACTCTGTAAATTTTGTCTGGCTGATAGAAAAATGATAGAGGTAACTATTTCAACCTACTTTAGAGCTGGGCACTAGTCTGCTCAACTCAGAGAGGGCTCTCTTGTGTCAGTTGACATTCCTTTGATAATCCGTGGCTAGATTTGGTTTGTTTTGGGTTTTTTTTTATAAATTCGCTGGCAAGGAAAGGGAGAGACACTTAGGGCTATGGATTCAAGATTCTGAAAGTGAATGAAAGTAATGACAGACTGACTGAACTCCCTAGAGGATAAGGCTAAATGAGGCAATGAATCTGAGTTGTAAATTGTATTTGAGCAAGGTGTAGGAGGAAAGGGAAAGCTATAACTATCTCAGAGCATTGCTTAAATGAATTCTAAATTAGTTAAGAGGAAACACACATAGTTTAAATTGCTTAAGATGAGAGCATCATAAGACAAATTATGAGCTTTTTAACTCTCCAATTTAAACAGAGGAAAATGTAAATGGAATTGAATAACACAGGAAATACATACAATGAAAGGAGACAAAACTCATATCACCACCATTATAATCTTTTCATAGAGACTTCAAAAAAGGATTTTGCATATATATTCAATCAAGCTCTAGAAAATTACAAAGTCCTCCTTCTACGAGGGCAGACCCCTCTCCCATAAGTCCAATCTTTCAATTATATTTTAATAATATATATAGATAAATAACATTGGGGATTCAAAATGAATCACCTTCCCCATAATACCAAAAATAAACATCAGTTACAAAGAAGGAGTAACGTACAACAACTGTACTCCTATTTTCTAGGGGACATTATAATCAAAACTGACATATTTGAGATTTTCGCTTTGAATGCCACATGTCTATATTATTACAAAATTTTCTGAAACATATTTAATTTGGCTTGAAATCTATTTCAGATTAGCAATTTCTTCTTTCAAAGTGTCAAGCCAAGGAGGCTGGTTTTCTCCAACGCTTTCAACCACTTCAACTTTAGCCTCTATCTTCTGTCTCTTGCTCCTTTTCCTCTTGACAAATCGCGTGTGGTGCTCATCTGTGTATCTGTTGATGATTAAATCCTTCATGATGGGATTTAATTTGACCTCTTTATCTTCTCTTGGATCCTCTGCAGGCTTCGTGTGAAATTTTCATGCCAGTATTCGTGCGACAAGATTTTCTTTCTTCTTTACTGATAATTTTGTCATATTATTTGAATATCCCGGTTCACTGAAGGCCCCTTAGTCCATCTTATCCATTCTCCCTGGTTTTCTAGAAAGCACGAGATGATATCCCTTAGCTGTATAGGAATTAGAAAGATGATTCGGTTTGTGAAGACCTCGTTCAGGGATGAAACATTAATCACCCAAAACAGAGTAATGTCATCCATGTTTTGAATGACAATAGTCATTGAGTGCCAATCATATGTTATTGACAAAAGTACTAGCAAGGACTACGGATTATCACGCTTGGCTATCAATTTCAAATGATAAGCCTTCGAATCATTTTTATGGCGGGACTTACTCGACATCACACAAATGAAAAGCACCCGAACAATTGGCCTAAGGTGATTTGATGGGCCGTCAAATTTCCATTTCCACATGTGATCCTTGGATGTGATATATATCTAATAATTTTCTGACACATGACATCGGGGTGGGCTTGGGTGGTTTCAAACTTACCCTCTTTTCCCCCGATATGTATCTGGTGACACCACTACTGACGATTAAATTTGCAATGAAGATTGGCCCACAAAGTGTTGCTAAAGCCTATTATTATAAAAGCTAAATAATACTAGTAGGTGGGACCCCCTCATAGATTGGAGATCAAGTCTGGTGTTTATTCGATGTTATGTTACTGTTTGACACTACTTTCATGGTTGACAATATCTTGCTTTATTGGATAATGGATTAGGCAGATTATACATGGCTCCCTTGTTGTTCCAAGCTCATGTTTATACCAAAGTTTTTCATGGTTATCATTGCTGACTGTTCTTGGATCTATTACTTGTGACACCTGCAACAGACACATGTTAGTAACAATAAATGAAAAGAAATTAAAAGAAGAAACTGTCCTATGCTAACATGCTATACTATATGCATTGAAAAGATTGTGGCAAATCCTAGCCAACATAGGATAGCCATGTGAGTTATCAAGGTTGTATATAGCATAGTTGGCATGCATTTCTATATAGTGGAGATTGCAATATGTGATACGGGTGGTGCTCTTGGAAATTAAAGGTTGTTGGTTCAAAGTGGATGATTTGTTTGATTAGTAGCTGACACGTATTAAGAATTGAATGAACTTGAAGTAGGTAAGTGATGTTCATACATCGCCTTTGCTCATGCTGTTAGATGCCACCCTAGTCATGTTATTGTTCAAACATTGCTACTGTGGTTATGCTTTGATTTCTTAGCAAGGAGGAACCGCTCGGCTAATTCGCGTTTAAGACATTCGATTACATGTATGTTATTTTTTTTGGGCCCTTCATGAGTCTGCTTTGGTTATGAAATGTATGTTGGCTCACGTGTATTGGTTTGTGCCTTCCTTAAGTTTTGCGACTGTGTGAAATGGTGATTGTGAATGAAATGTTGATGATTCTCTTTGAAATGATGTTGAAGTCATAGCATTACTGGTTATCCTAGGCATTAGCAGTCATAAGAGTTCTCTGTTATCCCTGCTGGTTTAATTAGAGTATCCTTGTTGGTCTTGATGGGATATCTTCATGCTTTCGTATTGCTGAATCTAGTCTGTGGGATTTTATGGGGTTTAATGATTGAAGCGTTTGGGTCACCACGCATTGTACATTTGGGCATTGGTTTGTTTTTCACCGCCAAGGGTAGCGCAGTGAGTTATGTTGTTCTGTCTCGACCCTGTCTTCACCTTAGCATTGTGTTCATTTGGCCGAGGAGTCACAAGAGTTATACCCCGCATGTGTCTGATATCCTTACCAGGCCGAGTTAGAGCCTCTTCCTTCTGTCATGGCTTCTCTTGTCATATGTTTTCATCACCTTGTCCATGGGGTAAGTTGTGGTTTTCTCAGTGTATATTCCATTAGTATCGAAGGTTTTATCATTGAAAGGAGTCGACTCTAGTGCTGGATCGAAAGAAAACCCTTAAATCCTATAGTCTGAGGGTTTTAAAGAGAATATTATCAGGCCTGTCAGGTTTACTAAGGGTTATTGTGGATTGAAATGTATTCTCGATTAATTTAAATGCAGGCTCGCCCAATTGGTTATGTGACAACCATATGGATTTTGGTATCTAGTCATTTCCTATGCTATTGGGATGGGAACCCTGCACCGATAGTTGGATAGTTCGAAATAACACAATCACCCTCTTATGGTTGATAAAATAGTATTGTCTTTTGAGGAAGTTGTAGCCTCACCTCACGTCAATGCGTGACTATGTGTGGTTGCCACAAATTGATAGGTCTATTGAGTTTTACGACAATGGTGAATTGGTTGATTGATACACAATCACTAGTATATTTTCACTAATGATTATTGGGATTTTTAGCTGACATTGGTGATGTTGCTCACGCATACCGCGTTGTGTGTGTGGTGTTTTACAAATGAAATAATGGTTATTGCAAGTAGGATGACTATATGAACTACATCCACTGCATGCTTATGATTGTTTGATTGTGTAAACCGAGTTTTGCACAACATAGTTGATTACAGTATGACTAAATTGAAGCAATGTTGTATTAAATCGATGGCTCGGCATGATGGTTGAGTTTTGTCGTGACTGTGTGTTTGGTTTTGTTAAATGGAAAGATTGCATCGTGGTATTTTGTTAGCTGCGCACCGTGTCTAACATGGATGTCTTGGGTTTCACACTCAGGGATACCCACAGGGTTTTAAGCATGTTTTGTTGCAGCTCGATTGGAGTGATAATGTGACTTCATTGTTAATTTTGGAAACATGAATTTGATTATATTTTTTGAATGAAGTAATGTATGGGAAGTGATTGATTTTGATGGTTAAACAGAGTGGAATGGTTACTGTTTGGAAATTTCTATAAGATGCAAAGAAAGGAACAAAATCCTCTTTACAGATTGTGTGAAATGCATACTGTCTTGTGATGGCACTGTATTGGATATTTGATTACGAACATGGACTGGTTAAGTACATAGTTATTTGGTCACAATGATTGTTGGTTAGTGCATATCTTTTCACAGAATGTTTTATGGATCACTTAATTAATTTCATGAACAATAATCGTTCTTCTCCCCTTCCATTATCTCATTTTCCGCTAATTATTACTCCCACCACCTTCCCCTTTTCATTTTTCACTCCATGTTCCGAGATTGATTACAGTCAAGAGAATTTCAATGTTAAAGCAGTTGAAGGTGGCAGTGTCTTGTTTGGATCACAATGGTGTTTTATTGTTTTACTTTACAGTTGATTATTGTTGTCACTGAGCAGTAACCATGTTCTTTCCCTCTCATTATATCATGTTTCACACAATACAATCCCCTCACATATCCCAAAACCCTTTTTCACCCCATGCTCATTGATAAATAGTTTGTATGGATTGGATTGCATGAGTTTGATATATTGTTGAGCCAAAATCCATTTCATATTTTAAAAGAGTTATCATGTATGGTTAATTAAAATATCATTGGCTAATAAATCATGCATGCAGGGATGCACCATTCAAATAAAAGGCTAAAAACATAGGCCTATTACACCTCTGTCAAAGAGAAGGACTAAAAGATGATAACATCAACAAAGGAAAATATGGATTTTGAGTTTTATTTTATCTATTATTGGTGACAGTTGACTTTAGGAATGATTGGGCAATATGTTCTATTGTGGAATTATGAGTAATGTTTTTTTTTTGAAAATAATTCAAAATATCATGAGCTAAATGAACGTATGTGAATATATGGATGGGAGTCACAAGGAGGTGTGATTTGCTTAACTAATAGTTATGTTATGATTATCATAAGCTAATGGGAGTCACAAGGGGTCGCACCTACTAGTTATTATTTATTTATGACCCTTATTATAATTATGACTTTTCCCCCTAACTAAATTTGGTTGAGTCTTTTAATTAATTTAACTAATGAGTTGGTTCAACTACTTCAACCAATTCTAATGTGTTTAAAATGAAAATAAAGGGGAGGAACAAGAGGAGGATAGAAGCAGAAGAATGCTAAGGTTTTCTTTTTGAGATTATGTTGAGATAGTTCTGTTTTCATTCATTCATATAGTCATCACAAGCCTAATTCTCTTTTATGATAACAGGGTCTTATTGTAGACAACAATATTCAGTGCTGAATCAAATCATTCAGACACTTGTTTTTCAGAGGTGTTGATCTATCTTTGATAGTCTGTGTACAATTGTTTGTTTGTGAATTAGTTTTCATGACTGATAAAGACTATTGTGCAGAGTTGAGTGGGCAACAATCTATGGCAAGCTGATCCAACTTTTAGAGTTCAGTTTTGGTTTTCTGTTAGAGGTCCTTTTGTATGTTCCAACGGGGATGTATAAGTTTGACTTTGGTCTAATATTTATGTATGAGATTTTGTAAAGAAAATGACTCTTTGGTGAATTGGAATGAAATAAAGGATTTCTTTATGTCTCATCTGTCTTGATTATCATTTTGGTGTCTTTACTTCCGTTCTTACATTTATTTCAGCAATTGTTATATTCAAAAGATTACATAAAAAGTGAATTTCCAGTAAGCTTTTTGTTGATAAAAGACTAGCCTAAGCACTCGTAATTAATACTTGTGAGTTAGGATGTTATTTTTGTTGGCTATAAACATAAGGTGATATTCCTGTCTACTTTCTTTAGCCAAGAAAAGTCGGAAAATGCTTGAGTAATTTCATTTCATATCTTTTCCTCAACATTTATTTGGAGACCATACTGGGGAGATCCTTGATATCTCTCTAGTTAATTTTTATATTCGATTTTTCATTGATACATCTTTCTTTTCTGAAATTGATTCTTTGACTATTTTGCTATTAATGACTGTTCTTGTTGCGAGGCAGCCCAATCTTGAGCCCGGTCTTCAAGACCAGACCAAAATTGATTTGAGCTTGTTTAACACCATTCTAGATACTTCCAATACTCATGCTGAACTTAACTATTCTTGGGAAACAATTGAACAAGATATTAGTGCTCAAGAATAATTGAAGGCTAGACTTAGACAACCTAGAAATCAACAATAACCCTTTGTTTCTTCATGTTTTTGCCTTTCTTTCATGTCCTTAGACTCTCGTGCTTCTAGAAGAAGAAGAGGCTTGTCACCTGAAATCAATCCTATTGCTGAAATAGGAAGAAGAAATGTTGTGTTATCTGTCCAACAAAGTGCTCTAAGGAGGACTTCATTTGATTCGTCCAACTTGTCTTTCATTCCCTCGTCTATCATCCACAAGATGGCATCTAGTGGTGGCTCTGGTGGCATGGGAAGTGATCCATCTTCCCAATCCTCATCATCATTAGTGATTGGTAGCTTATATATCCACCATATCCCTGTCCAATCACCCACAAATCCCACCAAAGTCATAAAAAAGTATGAACTTTTTCAGTTCGAAGAAGACGCCAAAACCACACCATGGCATGTGTCCTCTCCTCTTAACCTAGCACCTACTACTCGCCCACTTCCAAAGTTTAAAGAGAACCTGCCAAAGTTTTCGAGGAATAACATTGTCAGTACCAATGAACACATAATGACATTTTCTAATGCTTGTCATAACATAGTGGCCAATGACAATGACACATGCATGCACTTGTTCGTCAATTCCTTGGAAGGAAAGGCTGCAGTCGACTTCTTTGACCTTCCTCCTAAGATCCTATCTACTTGGGAGGAGTTATTCTATTGGTTCCGATCCACTTATGGGCAATCCAAAAACCTTGCTGAGAAGTTAAGGGAATACAATAATCTCACTTATAAGGATGGTGAGACCATCAAGTATTTCAACTTGCGTTTCACCAAGTTGTACAATCAAATCCCCAAACTTATCCGCCCTCAGAACCAAACCACTTTTATGCATTACTACAATGCATTTCCTTCTCCCTACCATCATAGGCTTGAGGAAAAATCCATTGATAATCTCAGTTCCGCTCTGCTTACTTGCTCAAAGTATGAA
This sequence comes from Picea sitchensis, assembly GCA_010110895.2. NCBI lineage: Eukaryota > Viridiplantae > Streptophyta > Pinopsida > Pinales > Pinaceae > Picea > Picea sitchensis. The sequence goes on along the minus strand of SNQJ01S0002157.1, from coordinate 688,589 downwards.
GAATAGCTTGAAAACACTGGTCTTCCCTAGTTATAATTAGCTAGACAAACATATATGTCCGCCCTCTTACAGCTAGTACAAGATATGAACAATCGTATGATATCATTTGAGTGGAAGGGAACTATCTCCCCTCTCACCCCTGGAGCTTCATCCTCTTCTGCACCCCCCTTTAGAAATTTGGTTGAAAACAATTTTCATCCTAAATCTATCTTGTCTCGGAGTTGGTGTAACTTTTGTGAGGAACACCAAGAAGAAACTACATGTGAGGTAAATAAGAGTGCTAGAGATAAGATATTTGGTAAGAGACCAAAATATACTATTTTTGTCCTAGACTTTGCGGAGCTAGAGGATGTCATGGTTATTAATACTAGGAACAAAGCTTATGCTCCCAAGGGTAAATTTGACTCTCCTCGTTGTTCTTCAAGCCCTATCTTGTCCTCAACCGCTGCTATTCTCCAAGTTCCTAAGGCTTTCGAGAGTCAAAGAATCATTCCCCCTCTTCCCTCTTCCAAATACAATATCTTAAATCAATTGGCCAACATCAAAGTAGATGAAACCCTCCTAGACATGTTTGTCGTCCCTGAACAACAAATGCATCTGAAACAATTCATGGAAGGAAAATCTTCCGTTGTAGCCAATATTTCTGAATAGGTAAGCAAAGAGGATTCTTCTGTAAATAAAATCGGTGTACATAACTTTATATACCCTATAAAAAATCCCCCTTTTTTTTATTTCTGTAAAAATCATGGATAAAATTGCCCATTGTTGCCTCATTGATGGTGGTTTGGGCCCAAGTGTGATGTTGAATATTATTATGGAAGAGCCAGGATTGTCTTGTACAGGTGAAAATACCAGAAGCATGCTCTCTTATAATAGTCTACAACAAGACACCATAGGTGAGATTAAAGATGTAACCTTAGTTTTGTGCGCTCATCCTAAAATAAGGACGACCCTCAATATTCATGTAATTTATATGTCAATAAGAAATTACTCAATCATTTTAGGAAGAGATTGGCAAGCCTCAATGGGTGGATACCTCTCACTCGATGGAACACATCTATCTGTTCCCCGGAATGAAAAAAATACATTATAGTCCTTAGAGAAGGAAGGATATCAGGAGTGTCCCATGGCCTAACGTAAACTATATCGAAGAGGACTTAGGAGTATATTCCATCTTTGCCGAGGAAGATAAAATTTCCATGGAACAAATCGATTTAGATGATGGCATGTGGCACATTCAATTTGATGGTTCATGTTCAAACGAAGGTAACATAGCTGGCATTATTGTGATTTATCCTATAGGAAAAATCCATAAATTTTCTTATTGGTTGGAGTTTGCTTGCACTAACAATGTCAATGAATTCGAAGCCTTGTTATTAGGCATTGAAAACGCTTATAATCTTGGCTGTGTTCACCTTTAAGTTTTTGGGGATTTCGAGCTTGTTGTGAATCTTGTGCGTAAAATTTACTCTCATAGAAACAAGTTGATGAAACGATACACCCAAATCGTTTGGGCGCTTATCTCAAACCTTTTATCTTTCAACATCACCCATGTTAAAAGGGAGTTAAACTCAATGGCCGATCGGTTAGCAGTTTTTGCAGCCTCCCCTAATCGACAACTTCCGCCACACAAACCTGATTGTACATTTCAATCCCTACATCGTCTGCATATTCCCGATAATATAGAATCTTGGCAGGTCTTCCCTAACAATGAGAGCATTTGTGCTTTTATTCAAAATGAACCTTTTAAACCTAAGGAAATTATATCCATAGAAGATAACAATATTCCTAAAGTCTTGACTCCTCTAGAGAGTTCATTTTCTTCGAGTGATGTAGGAAACAAGGAGAAACAAAAGGAAGAAGAGTCGAAAAGGAAGGTGGGTGAAACTATATCTTTGAACATTGGGACACCTGAGACTCCAAAGAACGTCAAAATAGGTGCCAAATGTTTAGATGAAGAGAAGAAGAAGTTTTCCAAGTTGCTTGGTGAATTTCAAGATGTTTTTGCTTGGTCTTATGAGGATCTTCATGGTTTTGATCCTGGCCTTATACAACATGCCATCCCCATTTAGGAAGGTGTAAAACCGATTAGGCCAAAACAAAGACCTATCAACCTTGCACTAGAAGCAACTATTCAAAAGGAGTTGGAAAAACTTTTGAAGGCTGGAATCATATTTCCGATCAAATATTCTGAATGGGTTTCAAATCTAGTCCCCATTCAGAAAACCACCGGTCAGATCAGATTGTGCATCGATTTTTGCGCTCTAAACCAAGCTAGCATAAAAGACCACTTTCCTCTCCCTAAAATGGAAATGATTTTGCAGCAAGTTGCAGGGTCACAAATGATGTCCTTACTTGACGATTTTTTAGGTTACAATCAAATCAAGGTAAAAAGGGAAGATAAATATAAAACCACCTTTATTACTCATTGGGGTACCTTTGCTTATGAACGTATGCATTTTGGTTTATCTAATGTAGGTGCCACCTTTCAAAGAGCTATGCAATTAGATTTGATGATTTGATTGGTAAGATGATTAAGATCTATCTTGATGACTTAATGGTATACTCTAAAATCCGATCAGATAATTTTGGTCATTTGAGAAAAGTTCTCATGCGATGTAGGAAATTTGGCATTTCTCTAAACCCTTCCAAGTCCATTTTTGGTGTTACCGAGGGAAAACTCCTAGGACACATCATCTCTGATTCAGGCATAATCATTGATCCTGAAAGGATTGCTGATATCCTTAACCTTCCTGCTCCCACTTCGAAGAAAGAAGTTCAAGCTTTTATGGGGGTTATTAACTTTGTCTGTGGATTTGTCCCAGATTTTTCTATGATGGAAAAACCAATTCATAATCTGCTTAAGCAAGATCATCCTTTTTCTTGGATGGACGATGTCGAAAATGATTTTGATGTGATTAAGAAAGAAATCAGTTCCATACCAGTTTTGGCAAAGACGGACTTTGAGAAGGAATTCACGATATATACTAATGCTACTGAGGAGGCAGTTTCTGCTGTCCTCATGCAAAATTATGACCAAGGAAATGAAAAAACGGTGCCTTACATGAGTCAAAGTTTGTCTGATGATGAATTTAAATATTCTTTTATTGAGAAACATGCTTTCACTCTTGTTAAGGACATTGAAATTTTTTTCCAATACATCTTAGGTAATCATACGTTGGTAAAGGTCCCTTTACCTACTGTTAAGTTTTTGCTCTCATAGACTTATCTTTTAGGAAAACTTGCACATTGGCTTGCCAAGATACAGGAACATGATTTGAATATCATGAATTCTACCACTATCAAGGGACGTGACCTAGCCCATCACTTGGCTCAACATGCTGAGAATGGTGAAGAAATTGGTGAAGAAGATAGTTCCCTTTCAACCCTCTTTTACATTGACGATTAGATCATCCCTGTGTCTAAACATCCTTATTACAAGAATTTGGTTTATTATTTACAAAACCAAAGATGTCTAGACAACTTAGACACTCATCAAAGGAGAAGACTCCATCTTGAATATGCAAGATATGCCATTATAGGAGGATTTTTATTTAGAATATTTGCTGATGGTGTGTTGCTTCGCTGTGTAAACAATGAAGACGCACATAATTTGTTGCAAGAAGCTCACAACTCTTCAAGATCTGTCATTCGTGTAGGTCATTTTTATGCAAAAACCATTGCTTTCAAGATTATTAGAAAAGGATATTATTGGCCTTCGATATTTCATGAATCTTATGTTTTTCGAGGTCTTGTGACAAATGCCAAAAAAATTCTAGGAAAGAATGCCTTCCAGCCCTACCATTACAACCTGTCCTGCCAGGTTTTCCCTTTTCAAAGTGGGGATTGGATTTTACTGGTCCTATTAATCCTCCTTCTTTAGCTGGGAAAGTTTTTATTCTGACAATGACAAACTATTTACAAAATGGGCTGAAGTTGTCCCACTTAATCATTCCACAAACGATCAGGTAATTTCTTTCCTTGAAAATAATATTTTTTCCATATTTGGTCTTCCATTGGAAATTATTACAGACAATGGTCCCGCTTTCATTTATGCTAAGCTGACTCAGTTTTTAGCCAGGTTGGGGGTTAAACATTTCACCTCCTCATCTTATTATCCCCAAGGAAATGGACAAGCCGAGTCTACCAACAAAAATCTGGTAAGAATCGTCAAAAGGCTCATCGAAGATAAGCCTCGTCAGTGGCACACTCTCCTCACTTATGCCCTCTGGGTAGATCAAACTACCACCAAATTAAGCAATGGTTGTACACCTTTTCAGCTGGTTTATGGTCAAGAAGCCCTCTTGCCAAATGATCTAGAAATTTCTTCCTTAAGTTTGATGCTACAGATCGAAGAATTAAGTTCTTTAGATATTTCACAAAGGGTAAATGCACTACTAGCTTTGGAAGAACAAAGGATGTTTGCTTTGGATAATATTAAAAGGAGACAACAAACAGTTAAGAAACATTTCAACAAGAGTGTCAAAACTGTCAAGTTTAAGTTCAATGAAAAAGTTCTGTTATGGGATTCGGCTCATGCTGATAGGGGAAGACATTCAAAATTTCAGAAATTATGGCTGGGTCCTTTCAAAATCGCTTTTGTCTTAGGTACAAATTCTTACATTCTAAAATATTTGCAGGAGCGATTGTTTTCCTACAACACTAACGGTTCTCACTTAAAGAATTATGTGGAACCAACTTGAAAAGGTCTAACGCTATCTGGATTTCCTGTATTTTAGTAGTCTAGCTCTGTTTCCAGGTTTTCATTCTTTTTCTGCTTACAGTAGTTGTTTTCTGTTTTAAGCATTTCCTACTGCTTTTACTTTTCTGTCACTTTATTTCTGCTATTTTAATATTTTTGCAATTTTATTCTATTGGACTTTGTATTTGGTCATCTTTTAGTTTCAGTAGAGAATAAGATGTTGGATCATATTTGCCACAGTGACACTCCTGCAAAGCATTGTTAGTCAATAACAATCAAGCTTACACAACTGTTACGATGTCTTCTATGAAGGTCCCTTGAAATTGTTATATATTTCCACTGTTGTCTTATAAAGAATTTCTTATCTCCCGCTTCTTCTCACCATTTCTTCATCCATTGAGATTTTAAGAGAAAATCTGGAAATTTTCCTCCTTAAAAGTTAAAGAGAAGATTTTGGTTAATGGATTATGCATACAGTCATAAAACCCCTCATACTTAACATTTTTCATGAGTTATTCCCAAATTCTCGGTCATCTTTCCATTAAATCTGCTCACTTCCCCCTGTTGCATAATCTTCCTGGTTATATTTTCTTGACCTACTACTCTTGGTCTATGAAACCATGAGTTCTAAGTTGTAAATATGTTGAATTTTTTTTTTCTTGTGGAGTCGCCAATTTGTTGATGATTAAATTCGCAATGAAGATGGGCTCGCAAAGTGTTTCTAAAGCCCATTATTATAAAATATAAATAATACTAGTAGGTGGGACCCCCTCATAGATTGGAGATCAATTCTGGTGTTTATTCGATGTTATGTTACTGTTTGACACTACTTTCATGGTTGACGATATCTTGTTTTATTAGATAATGGATCAAGCATATTATACATGGCTCCCTTGATGTTCCAAGCTCAAGTTTATACTGGTTTTTTTCATGGTTATCGTTGTTGATTGTTCTTGGATCTATTACTTGTGACATCTGCAACATACACATATTAGTAACAACAAATGAAAAGAAATTAAAAGAAGAAACTGTCCTATGCTAACATGCTATACTATATGCATTGAAAAGATCGTGGCAATTCCTAGCCAACATAGGATAGCCATGCGAGTTATCGAGGTTTTATATAGCATAGTTGGCATGCATTTATGTATAGTGGAGATGGTAATATGTGATACGGGTGGCGCTCTTGGAAATTAAAGGTTGTTGGTTCAAAGTGGATGATGTGTTTGATTAGTAGCTGGCGCATACTAAGAATTGAATGAACTTGAAGTAGGTAAGTGATGTTCATTTACTACACATCACCTTTACTCCTATCGATGGATGCCACCCTAGTCAAGTTATTGTTCAAACATTGTTGCTATGGTTATGCTCTGATTTCTCAGCAGGGAGGACCCGCTCAACCAATTCGCATTTAAGATGTTCGATTACAGGTATGTTCTCTTTTTTGGGCCCTTTATGAGTCTTCTTTGGTTATGAAATGGATGTTGGCTCAGGTGTATTGGTTTGTGCCTTCCTTAAGTTTTGAAACTGTGTGAAATGGTGATTTTGAATGAAACGTTGATGATTCTCTTTGAAATGATTTTGAAGTCATAGCATTACTGGTTATCCTGGGCATTAGTAGTCATAAGAGTTTTATGTTATCCTTGCTGGTTTAATTAGAGTATTCTTGTTGGTCTTGATGGGATATCTTCACACTTTCGTATTGCTGAATCTAGTATGTGGGATTTTATGGGGTTTAATTATTGAAGCGTTTGGGTCACCATGCATTGTACGTTTGGGAATTGGGTTCTTTTTTGCTGCCAAGGGTTGCGCAGTGAGTTACGTTGTTCCTTCTTAGCCCTGTCTTCACCTCAACATTGTGTTTGTTTGGCTAAGGAGTCACGAGGGTTATAACCCGTGTGTGTCAGATATCCTTACCAGACTGAGTTAGAGCCTCTTCCTTCTATCATGGCTTCTCCTGTCACAAGTTTTCATCACCTTGTCCATGGGGTAAGTTGTGGTTTTCTCAGTGTATGTGCCATTAGTCTTGGAGGTTTTACCATTGAAAGGAGTCGACTCTAGTGTTGGCTCGAAATAAAACCCTTAACTCCTCCAGTCTGAGGGTTTTAAAGAGAAGACTGTCGGTGTTATAACCCTAATTTGCACCAGACATGCTTACCTGGCATCAAACCCTCTCAGAACCTTCTTTGCCAAAACACTGCTGAATTTTGTTTATTAAAAACCCCTTTTATAAAGGCCCATGTGCCCTGCTCCATTACTACACACATGTACATGTTAGCTGACCCAAGAAAACTCACATGTACCTACAAAAGCATGGAAAAAGGAAAGTTGCTGACAGAACACACAAATTTGGGTACGTTAACTAAACCTTTCGACCATGCATGACCGGTCACTCGACCAAATACCTAGCTTCTTCTAGCTTATAAAAGAAGGGTTAGGTGTCCCATTTGAAAGGAGGAGAATCATAGTAAAGAAGCTATACCCGATTGAGAATTCCCTTTGTCCCAAACTTTATCCATCCTTGTGCAAAGAGAAGTATAGAGCAAAGCAATTGGAAGACAGTGGAAGAAGAGCCCAGGACCAGGATCGAGGAGCAGTAGCCGACTTTATCATTGCAAGGTATCATTGTGAAGTTAATAAAAGAATTGCTTTTCCTGTGCCGCCATATGAGATTGTCATTATTGGAATATTGATTGTATGATTGATTAAATCTCTAACCCGTTAGTTCATAGATCAAATGCATGTGGAGTTCTTTGTTTGTCTTTAGTGAATGTAGGTCATCATTGGGAGGAGAGTTGCAGTCAAAGAATGACCAAGCGCAAAAAGGGATCGACATCAAACATGAAAAATAAGGTACATCAACTTGATCTCTTGAGCCTTGTATTTACATATGAGTAATGGGGGTCTAGGCATGGGATGATGGTAAAAAGAAAGAATCTTTAGGTCATTTCTGCATGCATGATAAAACTGGTTTCATTTCTTGTTTTTAAAGTTTCTGCAAAAGTCTGAGCTAACAAAGATTCATGTATTCCATACCGGTTATCTTTGTTTCTTTGCTTGACTGCAATTTTTTTTTTTCGAGACCCACAGAGGTACATGCGACCTGTATAAGGTTTGCATGCGTGTACCCAAGCCCTACCTTCTCACAGCCTGCATGTACACACTAGCTGAGGAAGTGTCAGTCGCGTGTATGATTCCGAAAAAATTCTTTTAGAGAGGCAGTCATCTTCTCCCCTGTTAGAAATAGTCCTTCTTAGGGGTTTTCTAGAACTCTTTCTAGTCTTTGTTGTTTGCAGTCTATAGCTTAGGTTTCACCTCAGATTGGTTTTCTCTATGAAGTTTTCCTTGAATTGTTTNTTTTCTGTTAAAGTAAATGTCTGAGTCTTCAAGAGATCATAGTTCTTAGTACCAGTAGTCTCTTCCTGGGCTAGATTTCTTAGCCTTTCATTTGTCTTAGAGTTTTAGAGATATACGTGGCCTGTATAAGGCCAACACACATGTACACATGCTCTGACTTTACATAGCTCACGTGCACACACTTGTTGTTGAATTGTCAGCAGTGTGCTTGTGGAGAAAAGTTTTGTTGAAGGTGAGGCAGTCATCCTTTCCTTTGACAAGAGTTATACCTCTAAGGTTTTTGAGTCTCTGTCATAGCGGTCAGTAACTTAGGTTTGATCACATCAATAACTTTCTTTTTCATTAAGAATTTTTCCTCAAATTTTTTTTTATAGGGTTTTTAGACAAGTGTGAGAGTCCAGTTTTAATTTGCTTGTGTGTGATTTTTAAAGTGACTCTTTGCGATTTGCGCTTAGGCCAGAAGTTTTCTTGGTTTTTACTTGTTGATATTTTTCCTTTTTTCTTTGTGAGCATTCAAATAAAAAAAAAAACTTTTATTTCTTTGTTTGGTTAAATAGTGTTGTTTTGCATTAGTAACTAGGGAAAAGTCTTTGCTTTCATAAGTTATTGACGATTTACTTAGATCATAAGTAGCTCGTAGTCGAGTGAAATCCTGCTTTGAGTTTGTTGTTCAAAGATCTTAGAAAAATTTTAGTTTGAAAAGTTGTTTAAGGTTTGAGTCAAGAGAAGTTATTTTGTTTCCATCTTTCTGTTTATTTTTCTTTCGTCTGTCAAACATCACTAGTTTCACTTTCATAACCTTTGACTTAAGAAAAGCCATAAAAATTAACGCTAAATCTAAAATTCATTAGACTTTTTATGTTTGTAGCATCAACCAACTAGTTTAGGGTTAGGGCCCTGAATTAGGTTGGAGAGGAAACTCTTCAAGGCCATTAAATCAGACATTGGAGTCTGATTTAGGGAGTGTCAAAGTCCAGTATCGTGAAATTTATCCGGTGCCCCCCTCTAACACAGGGGCTAAACACGAGGTCACATGTGGAAAGGTAGCGGAGATAACCCCTCCAAAGCTAGACCAATTGTGGTGGAGAACACATATAGAGGGTTTATCTTGGGATTCTGTCGATTGCATTTGCCATGGAGATTCGTGGGTCTCGAATCCATTCGAGGTCCTCAGTTGTCTTTCGGACCACTTGCCTTCGATACCCTTGACAGGTTTCAGGCTCGATATTCTGCTCATTATCATCTACCCGACTTTCGACTGTACCCTCCTGGTCACTGTTCGCGCGCTGGCAACCTAGTTGCCTATCTTTTTAGAGACATACACATGTGACTGCAGGGGTATACCACAGTACCTAGGACGGACATCGGGCCATGATTTGAAGAGTATACTCGAAGGGTGCTTTCGTGTTCGAGTTGCACTTGCACCGGTAAGTTTTTCTAGTGTTGGTTGTTGTAACTATTCTTCCAACTAGTTTAGTGTTTGCTTGTTTTATCTTGGAGGGACCTTTTTAGTGTGTGTTGTTTTTTGAACGAATAGAAAGCCCTAGTGTGTCTTTGATATTCTCACATAGTGGAGGATCATGAGCTCCGCCAGTCATGAAGGCTTTTGGGCCTATCACTGGTTACAATGGAGCCACCTCTGCCACCACTAAGGTGAAAGCTAGACCAACAAGGGTCTTTTGAAGCGACCTGGTCATAAGAAATTGTACTTGACCAACATCCGGAGTAAACAAATGTTTTAGACATTGGAGCGAAATCTCTTGGTCCATTCAAAACTCCAACCATTGATCTTTTGGCACCCATCATCGTACCGATTCACCCTTACGAGTGCCAGACAATGTCGCATGCAATAATGGAAACAAATGCCATCACTTCTTCTGGGAATTCTTCAATTCCCACTATGGTTGTCACCACAGGGGATTTTCCACCTCCTAACCCACCTTCACCGATCCGAGCCACCATGGTCTCGACCACCTCTACCTCGAATAGTGGTCCAATCCCGCCTATGGTGGCGGCCACGAATCCTTTCACACCGAGTGCGACAGGCCCTCCGTTCTCATACAGGATGCCTAGCTCAGGTACAAGTCCTGTACTTTCCTACTCCACTTCACAGACTTTAGTTCTGGGGGCAGGGAGATCTAACGCTCCTCTACAAGGAAACATGGGGGGTGCTTTAGCTCCTTTTAACGCTTTCCTTACGAGGGAGGTCATATACCTCCTTCGTCCCCTTCGCTCGGTGGCACCCACCAACAATCCGTCGGGCCACCCACACACCATAGTTTTTTTGGCGTAGGGAGTCAAGGACCACCCGCTCATAATATGTTGGTAGGTTCGACACCTTTTTCTTTGTTCAGTGCATTTGGTAACAACGCTTTCCCATTAGCTTCTTTCTCGACTGGGGGCAACCCCGGTTATGGACAACCTATTCCTATGCAGGGTACTATTCCTGCACAGGGAGAAAACCCAGGAAATTCTTCTGCATCAGGACCTTGGAATTCTTGGCAGGGATCAGTTCCTTCGTCAGGAATGTCGATCTAGGGAAATTATTTTCACAACCAATGGAACCCCGGACAAGGTACTATGCATATGCCCATGGGATCGGCATGGGGCAACCCTTCCCAAAGTCCTCCGAATGTAATGCATGCCCAACCATCTACGTCCTATTTTGGGAATCAGACGATGATGTCTCCTCACACGCAAAATCTGTACGCTGGTCATGGCCATGGTTTTTACCAGAACCCAAGCTAGCAGCCGAAATTTTCCTAGCAACCTAGTCCCAATCAAAATCGAGGTCCCTTTTTCCATGGTTATCACCAACAACCCAAACTACCTTTCCTGGCAAACTTGCATTTTCCAGACTTGACAAGGTTGTTGAATGACCCTATCTGTCACGATCCACATTGGCCCCCTATGCCAATGAAGTTTCCTTTGGACATACCAAAGTTTGAATCCAATCCTAACGAAGATCCAGGAGATCATGTGACCACCTTCCATCTTTGGTGCTCATCTAACTCGTTGTTAAGAACCAAACATCAATATAGCATAGAAAAACCTCAAGAAAAGTACTCAACACCTTGAAAAAGAGATAATTTCAGATAATAAGCCTATTCGAGGGGGCAACCTCCTTTTACCCCACTTAAATGTTCAAGTACAAGATGATTCAAAATGAA
>SNQJ01S0002157.1:656096-667304 GCA_010110895.2 Picea sitchensis | reverse complement strand
CCTCCATTATCTAATCTGAGACACTTCAACTTTTTTCCTGTCTCATTCTCAACCAAAGCTTTCCATTTCTTAAAAGTATCAAAAACATCAGATTTTTGTCGAATGCAATAAACCCAAGTTTTTCTAGTTGCATCATCAATAAAGTAACATAATAATGAGAGCCACCAAGAGATGATACTTGAGATGGTCCCCATACATCTGTATGCACAAGCTCTAACCTTTCACTCTTCTTTTCTTTTCCAAATTTGAGAAATCTAACTCTCTTCTGTTTTCCATAAACACAATGCTCACAGAAGTCCAAATCAATTTGTTTAAGATCTGGAATTTTTTTTATTTTGTGAAGTATATGCATACCCTTCTCACTCATGTGTCCAAGCCTATGATGCCACAGTGTTGTATCCAGTCCTGTAGAAGCTAAAGAGATAGAAGAGTCAATATTACTAGTACATAAATACAATGTACCTACCTTCTCTCCTTTCACTATCACCAATGATCCTTTGATCACCTTCCACATCTTATCTGTAAATATGGATATAAAACCTTCACTTTCCAACTTCCCTGTTGAAATTAGATTTTTCCTTAAATCTGGAACATGTCTTACCTCTTTCAACAACCATTAGTTTCCATTGCGTTGCTTTTTTTTTACCTTTCCCATTCCAACAATTTTGCATGGTGCATCGTCACCCAAATGAACCTGTTCAAAATCACCTTGAACATAATCTAGAAAATGTTTCCTATGGGGTGTGGCATGAAATGAAGCCCCTGAATCTACTACCCAAGACTCAGAAATATTATCTATAGAAAGAATCAAAGCATCTTGTAACACATCACCTGTTACATTTGCTTCCTGATTGCTCTCCTACTATCCATCTCTTTGTTTCTTTGGATCTCTACAGTCTTTCTTCAGATGTCCTTTCTTCCCACAATTCCAACACTCTATCTTTCCAAGTCTGGATTTGGATCTGCCCTTCCTAGAATACCCATGGTTCCCAAAACCCTTTCCTCTATCCTTTTGTCTTTCCTTGTTCTCCTTGTTCAACGCATTTCCTTATGTCTCACCTATGCTTTTCCGTTGCATTTCCTCACTAAGGATAACACCAACAACATCATCAAATTTTAAAGTATTTGAACCAGAGACATAGTTACTTACAACCATGACCAAGCCATTCTAGATTTCTGGCAATGAGCACAAGATGAGAAGAGCCCTGACCTCATCATCAAATTCCACTTTTACAGAACTTAGTTGATTAGTAACCATATTAAAATCATTTAAATGATCTGCAACAGACCAACCTTCTGACATCTTCATATTAAATAATCTCTTCATTAGAAATACCTTATTGGACGCTGAGGGTTTTTCATATAATTTAGCCAATGCATCCATCAAAACCCTTCATTGTCTTTTCTTTCGAAATATTGAAAGCCACCGATGCTTCTAAGCTCAGACGTATCGTTCCTAGAGCCTTTCTATCAAGAATCTCCCATTCTTCGTCCTTCATAGCCACCGACTTCTTTTCTGTTCCACCCAATGGTAGGAATAGATCCTTATGATATAAATAGTCTTCCATCTGCATATTCCATAACTGGTAGTTTTGGCTGTTAAATTTCTCGACCCTAAACATTCCATCTTCCGAAATTGCTCCCACTCAAACCAGGAACCCTCTTTTCCTATGAGTTACGTTTCGCTCTGATACCAGTTGTTAGAAAAATAGGACCACAGAGCAATAAAATAAAACAAATACGGAAACAAAACACAGAAGATACACAATACAATAGAGACACAGATTTACGTGGTTGACCCAGTGTGGGCTACGTCCACCAGAGAAATTGCCAAGTCCTTCCTTTATTATTATCCAACAAATGAAGGGATACAACCTACATCGAAACCCACTATAACTTCCTCTTCTTTCTCTCATAGTCTCCTCTCTCAGAATACAATACTCGCCATCATGCATAGCCACAATACCTTTCCCTCATAATAGAGGGTTGCCTTCTAGGGAAAAAAAACCTAACATAATTTCTACCGTTAGATCTGTGACCTTATAATTAACGGTCCAAATTTACAATGAAATTACAATATACTTTTACAAGGCAATTTTTCCTTCGGGTGCTTCGCCCTCGAACCCTTGCTGGGGGCCCACTTGCCCCTAGACCCCCCAGCCAGGGGGATATCCCCCCCGGACCCCACAGAGGGGGTACCCCCCCTCTGCACTCCCCCACGTGGAAGAGTGTACATACTTCTGGGGTGTAAATACTTCATGGGGTATAAACACGGCTGAAAGTAAAAGACCTTTCAATCAGGAAGATAATCAGGCTCCACAACCAACATACTGAGACTTGTAATCTGGGTACAATCATACTGGATACAATCGACTTAAAACCTTGTCTGCCTTACCATGTAGCATTTCAGATAGTAGTGGCTCACCCCACGAAAAATTTTACTTGGAATATTTTCTGCATGGTGGTTGATGAGGGAGCCTCAACATGCGTTATGTCATTGGCATGTTGGAAGGCCATTGGCCAACCCGTTTTGTCTCCATCACCTACTCTTCTCACTGCTTTCAACGGTCATTCATTTCGACCACATGGTATCATTCCCTCTTTCCCCATGCAGTTAGGAGGGAAGACCATGTGCATCAAGGTAGAAGTAGTCAACGCGTCCCTCGACTACAATCTCTTGTTAGGAAGGAGTTGGACTTACACCATGCAAGCAATGGTTGCTACAATTTTCTAGGTCTTGTTGTTTCCACACGAGGACCAGATTGTGACCATTGATCAATTTTCTTTCTCTAGAACTGACGCTTCATTGGGGGTATCCGCGGTCCCGATGATTGATAATTCCCAACTAGGCGTAGTCAACGTAGGGGTTGGTTTCTGCCCATCTTTGATGGGTGCCTTCGATTACCTGCCCCCTCAAGGCTATGTCAAGTTCATATTCGACCACCATAAGGTTGAGATTTTCCAAGTTTTGTCATTTCGCATGACTTACTTCAATGATCCGTGGATACTTCCTTCCCCATCGTCCACGATGGAAGGGAAAGGGAACCCTGGCATGTCCATGCCCTTGTACGCAGTTGAAGTAGCGTACTCTTTAGTCTAGCAAGCTTCGACCGACATAGATCCAACTCCTGCACAAGAGTTAGATCCGATTCTAGAGCCTATTTGGGCTCAAGGCTCTCTCGCTGACACCGATTCATTAGACTTAGTCTTGACCTTCAACGAAGCAATAATTGAAGCAATGACTAGTCTGGACAAACCCTGGGATGATCTGCATCACAGATAATACTTCCTCCCAAAGTTAAGCAGAATCGAAGTCAGAGAATTCACCTTGACTATGAATGGAGATAGGTCTTGTCCTATTAATCCCTTAGCTACACATGAGGTTTATGCCAAGGGTAATATGGAAACTATTGCTGAAACCATACCGATTAATATCTCTAGAACCCCTGGAGTCATGGAGAATGTTTTCGTCAGAGATGACTGTTCCCTCGGAGAGATTCAAATCTACACAGATCTATTTAAAGAATTCTGCGACGTTTTTGCCTAGTCTTATAAGGAAATGCCAGGCATCGATCCAAAAAATATTCAAACATGAAATCACAACTTATCTGGATGCCAAGCCTGTTCGACAGAAGCTTCATCCAGTTAATCTCAAGAAAGCAACAACCATTAAGGTTGAAGTTGAGAAAATGCTAAAAGTTGTCTTTATCTATCCTATCCATTTGACCCAATGGGTGTCAAATCTTGTGTCGGTCAATAAGAAACAGGGCACGATTCGTGTATGTACGGACTTCCATGATTTGAACAAGGCCTGTCCAAAAGATAATTTTCCCACACCATTCATCGATCAGATAATTGATGAATGTGTAGGTTGTGAGGCCTTCTCTTTCATGGACAATTTTTTGGGATATATTCAGATACAAATCAAACACAAATACCAGCACAAAATGACATTCATTTGTTCATGGGGTACATTCACGTATCGTAAGATGCCCTTTGGTCTAAAAAATGCTGGAGCGACCTTTCAGCAGACCATGTCTTTTTCTTTCCATGATCTCAAGCATATAGTCGAGGCCTATTTAGATGATTTAGCATCTCGATTTCGCAAGATAACAGATCATCCCACACACCTCCGACTTATCTTTGAGCGATGTCACTACTTCCAGAATCGCTTGAATCCAAACAAGTGCAGCTTTTGCATAACATCATGACGTTTGTTAGGTTTCATAGTGTCAACAAGGGATCATGGTTGATCCTCTCAAGGTTGGGCCAATAGTTCAGTTTCCTGCCCCACGCACAATCCTTCAACTTTAGAGTCTACAGGGCAAGGCGAATTTTTTAAGATGTTTCATCGCCAACTATGCCGAGATCACAAAGGGATTTATGCGCTTACTAAATAAAGACGCTCCTTTTCATTGGGATGATGCTGCTCAACACTCCTTCGATGCGCTGAAACACGCCCTCACAACTTCCCCTCTACTTCAGCCACCCAACTATAAGAAATATTTCTTATTATACCTGTCTGCTGCAGAGTCCACCGTCGACATGGTCTTAGTTCAGGAAGATGGTTTTCTCTCAGAATATGTGATCTATTACCTGAGCCGAGGCCTAGTTGGACCGGAACTTAATTATTCTCATATCAAAAAACTTGCATTGGCAGCAGTCCATGCTGTTCAACGGTTCCGTCATTATGTTCTGTTTCGCAAGACCACCATCATTTCCATTGTGAATCCATTTGAATATGTGTTGACACAACGAGTAATAGGTGGATAGATCAGTAGATGGATAGTCATCCTCCAGGAATTCGATTTAGATTTCATTTCAGTGAAATCCAAAAAGTCATTGGTCTTCGCAGAACTTATTTCGGAACTTCCGGTTGAGTCAGGTGATGTTATGCCCGAAGAGTTGCCTATCAGAGGAGAGATGTTTTTGATTGCATATTTGGATCCCTGGTACGGAGATATACTTGTTTATCTCTAGACTTTGAAGTGTCCCACCTCTACTTCTCGTGATGAGCATCACTGTATACACCATCAAGCTAAGAATTATCTTATACTCGACGATACATTGCATCAGAGAGGTGTAGACTACATCTTGCACCGATGCCTCACTCATGAAGAAGCAGTTATTGTGCTTAACGATTTCCATACTAGAGCATGTGGCGGTCATTTGTCTGGGTTGGAAAAAACCCAAAATATTTTATGAGAAGGTTACTTCTGGCCGAAACTAATCAAAGATTGTATCGAATCGGTCAAGAAGTGCCACCTGTGTCAAATATTTTCTCGGAAGATGAGGCCACATTTGATCTAGGGGATCAAATTTTGCTCAAAAATTCAAAGTGCTCGGAATCACTTCAAATTGAACGAGAGCATAGGCCTCGTCCTTACGAACCCAACGCAACTCGTTTGGGTTCAAACGGACATCGGGAGCGAGAGATATCGTGTTCTGTTCAAAATGACAAACATGCAAAAAAAGGGATGCTGACTGTACAGTTCGTACGGCTGCTGACGTGGTAGTCCGTACGACACGTGGAAAAGCTAAGTGGCAGACAATTGGCATCTGAGGGTGAATGACATTGCGACACATGGCAGTATTTGGTTGGTCGTACGGTTCCACGTGGCCCAGTCATGGGCTGCCACGTGGCACGTTGTTATTGGTTGTTGTATAAAAATTTATTAGAGTCCACCTTGTTCGACCCCGTGACCTCCACCCACGTATAACCTTTGCAAAGTTTGCATTGCCAACGTGCCACACCATATGCCTTGTTATATATATGGTTTCATATTTATTTGAATTTGAGTTTGTTGTATGTTGGCGCGGGGGTCCAGGATGGGGCTTAGCCCCAGTCCCCGGTCACATATTTTGTTTCCATATGAACATTGTTATATCGTGACGCGTGCGTGGGTATGCATTTTGGTTTGGATTTAAATACGGTTCAAACGATTATGTAAAATCTTGGCCCTTATTTTTAAACGCGCGGTCACATGGGTCATATGACCTTGCCCTTGACAGTCAGGGGCTAGGTGCGCCCGTAACCATCCTACAGATTGCATGGTTCATGCGGTTGCGTCCGGTGCTAAGTTTTTATGCTTAAATGTGCATGTGGGCTAGGTTGAGCCAACAAGGGTGCGTTTTGTAGATGCAGAGACAACAAGTTTGAAGGGGGACTTCCAGGAAGCCTATCTTCTTCAATTTTTGGCCAAACAAGGTGTCGAAAAAGCCCAGCTAGGGGTTTTTGGACGTTCTGAAGCCATTGGAGCAGTCTATTTGGTATTTTGAGCATTGTAAAGTACATTTTTGAGAACTTTAAACAAATAATAAAAATGATCCATTGGAAGCTGGACCAGGAGATGTAGCCCAAGAGAGGGGTGAACTCCTTTATCTTTTGCTGTGTTATGTGTTTTCTGTTCACTATTATTGCTGCTGTTTATATGCATCTTGACTGAGTAAATACTATTAAATTTATGTTGCAAAGTTGATCCATTTTCATTTTAATACATAAATTTTACTTGCAAATAATTTCAAGAATACAAGTCTTCTTCATTTTTAGATCAACATCCCGCTCCCATGTTTCCTATCATCACAGTTGGTCCCTTCACCAAGTGGGGGATTGATTACACTACATGCAACCCTCCTTCAGCTAGGGGTCACCGTTATATCATTGTAGTCATAGACTACTTCACGAAGTGGGTCAAAGCTATGCCAACATTTACAGATGATGGGGAGACTGCAACTCTCTTTTTATTCAACCAGATAATAGCAAGGTTTGGCGTCCCGAGAGAGATTGTCACTGACCATGGAAGTCACTTTTAGAACCAGATGATGACCGATTTAACATCAAATCTTGGGTTGCGGAAAGAACATTTGTCACCCTACTACCACCCAGCAAATGGTCAGGTGGAAGCTGTAAATAAATCTCTTAAGACCATCCTACAATGAACGATCAACTCAACCAAGTCAAATTAGCATTTGATGTTATACTTGACATTATGGGCTTACCGAACATCTGTTAAGACTGCAACTGGTTTCTCACCTTTTCAACTCGTTTATGGGCTGGAAGCAGTCTTGCCTATAGAATGTCAGATCCCATCCCTAAAATTGGCAGTACAGTTATTGCCAGTCACTTCTCCACTTGAAGAATGGTTATTATACCTTGAGTGGCTCAATGAGCAGCATCTTGATGCGGCCCTGGCCAACGAGGCTCACAAACATAAAGTCAAGTGTCAGTATGATCGGTCCATTTGTCCTTGGGTTTTCTCTGAAGGTGACCTTGTCCTAGTCTATGACCATGATAAGGACTCCCCGGGGGCAGGAAAATTCAAACCCATGTGGTTTGGACCCTTCATCATAAAAGAGGTTCTAAAAAAGGGCGCTTATCGTCTGGTTGACTTTGAGGGAAATTCTTTGGTGGAGCCTAGAAATGGGCTCTACCTCAAGAAGTATTACTCATAGGTAGTTCACCTTGGGTAACTTTTTGTAACATATGTATAGTCTTTGTACTATTACTTTCTAGTTTCTTTTAGTATTATGGACATGTCATTTTTGATGTTATCTTTTGTCACTGTGATAGATGTCAAGTGAATCAGAGGTGTTCATTGGGTATGCAGATGGTGCTAGCCGGCACACTCAGAGGCTTGCCTCCGCAGCTTGGGTAATTTTTACACCTCGAGGCCAGTTATTATCTTCTGGAGGTATATGCTTAGGTGACACCACAAAAAATGTCGCCGAGTATAGTGCAGTTATTGAGTTGCTTCGTGACGCCCTGTCATATGGTATCTCTCATCTCCAGGTCTATTTAGATGCTCAGCTGGTTGTGTCTCAGTTAAATAGAGTCTACCATGTTCATGATCCAAATTTACACCGATGATTCCTTAGGGTACGTCTCTTAGAACGAAGCTTTGATTATATTACATATTTTCATGTTCCTAGGAGATTAAACCAAGTTATAGATACTCTAGATAATCAAATTTTAGACTGACATCTCGCACACATATAAAAGACATACACATAAACATGTGAATACATTTTTAAAGGCAAATATGATCCTTAAGTCACAAAAAAGCATAAAAAGCCATATATAATATCATAAGCACCAGAGTACATAGGTGGAGGCAAGAACCTCAAAAATATGATCAGTAGCGAGTCATGGGGCTTATGCCCTCAAAACATATATACAGGTGGGGCTATCAAAGTCTATACTAACTAAGTTTAGGGCTTGTGGGCCCTGTTATAATAGTCAACAACGTTTTCCAAATGCCGAAACAGTCGGACCCACGTCCGTGGTGCCCCCACTACATGAGGCTGCATGGATGGTGGCAGATCCTCAATCTCTGCCACATGGATGGTGTGAGAGAGAGAGGTAAAATTTCTCTCAACTCATCTCAAAAACCTCTTAGCCTCACTGGCTAGAATCTCTCCTTCTACTGTTGGTCCCCCTGCGGCGGTAGGTGTGACCCCCGGCCGAGGATGATGCCTGTTCCTCGCATAATCTGCAGGTCGTGAGGGTCCCACATATGCACACAATAGACACATATATGTCAAATACTTTGGAATAAAAAAATGATATATACAAAAAACACCATAAAAATTATATATGTTTCAAAAAAGAAAAAAAAATGATGAAAACTTACCCATCTCGCCTCGCTCCTCGCCTGGAGGTACAGGGATCTTAGAATCTCTTGAGAAATCAATCCTAGCATAAGGATAATCCTCTATGTCTAGGATCTGCCGTGACAACCAAGCAAAGAAGTCATCATCGAAGGACTCATTGGTCCTTCCACCACCCTGTCGTGGAAACAACACTGCCCATCTGCAAACCGCAGGAAGAGAGGCCTGATGTCCTCGTACCACCACTCAAGGACTGAAACTAGGAACACTTTCAAAGAAGAAAGAGCATAGAATCATCCTGAACCCGAAGTTCCTCTGCATCCGCAATCGACAATCTGTCAGCTGCCTCTTCATACAATCCAACAGTGTAGTGCTCCAGTCAAATATCTGTGCATTCAAGCACTGGACTGCACAGTTCATCTGTGCACGGGATGCCTGATGTAGAGCCACAAAACCAATCATCTGCCCAATAAGCAACACAATCGCCTGCAGTGATAAATCTGTGATCTTTCTTATGGGAACCTACGAGCTCGATCGGTCTGTACCAGCCTCACAATAAAGTCCTATCAATTCTGATATGTTATGAGGCCCCAAAGGGAATGTCTAGAAATTGACTGGTTCCCCTCTCCTAGAGAGGCTAGTCAAAAAGTATATGTCCTCTGTAGTGGGAACCAGTGGCTACCCTTCTAACATAAAATCTTCTGCGTCAGGGTGCTAGTATTCAACCAAGGCATTCAGTAGCCTAGGTTGTTCTCTAATGAAAGGACACAGGAAAAAATTGAGAAAACCACATTGCATTAACACTTCCATAACATTAGGGTCTTCCCCAACTAGCATGCTGATATCTTCATGCTCTCGTTCTCTCCATTGCACATACATCCTGAACATGGGCAATTTTTCAGAGGGTTAGGCCTTGATTTTTAAACCTTTTTGCACTCATGGGAGGGTCCATGTGGGCTGTTGTGATGACAATCATGTGTACACGTGCTCTGACATTAGACAGAGTGAGTGTACATGCGGGCTTTCATAGGACAACCCATATGGACCTAGGGCCAACCTTTTAAAGGTCGACTCCCCCCCAAGAAACCAAATTAAAGGCACAAATAAAGAATTACAAAGCAAAGGGAGGTAGTTTATACTTACTTGGTCCAGACGGATGGTCATTTCATCCACTGTAGCTCCCGGAATCACCACTTTTGTCAAAGGGTTTTTTTTTTGCTCCAGAGTCAATCTCCAAATCAACAATGGTGATAATGAGTTGCCAACTTCTATTTATAGACTTTTTGGCTCTTTTTTGTCACTTTTTTGGTCCCCCCTTATCATTTTCTTTAAATTGAAAACCATTTAGAGTGATTCAAGATTTTCTTTGGAAGGTTATGATCGGGTATTAGGAATTTTTTTGGAGTTTTGGGTCACTTTTGACGGTCCGTGGGAAAAACCTTAGAGGATCAACTTGAGCATATAGGTTAGGTTTCCACCCCTACTTTTGTATCTCGTTCTCTTTATCCCTTTGCCATAGGATCAATCCCATCATGTTGCTACACAGAACCATCATTGTTGCTTTAGAAGTGTCACGATTTAGTGGTAGAGCTTATCGGAACATGGATGCCCTAGGTAGATCCTGGTTGCATTATGGTGTCCATGCTGTCACTAATGAATGTAGGCTTGGGAGTCCTTTTTGTTTTGCCTGATTACACATTTGAGCCTCATTTGCATGACTCTTGACCTCACCCACGGGACTCCCAGAACATAGTGGGTCTTCTTTTAAGCCCTTTTTAGACCCTCTAAACATGAAAATATTTTCGAACGATCTTATGGCCTTTCACACTCGTTAAAATGAAATTTGAAGTTACATCTATCTGGTGGTAGTTTACCCCTTTTTCGGTTCGGACGGTCAACTGTACGAACAAAGGTATACTCTAAGGAACTTCAGTTCTCTAGAAGAGTACCCTTAGGCATTATTTTAACCCTTTTTCAGGCCTAAGGGACTAAATGTATGAAAAAGGAACCCCCACGGAGTCCATAGTTAAGCTCTTTTCAGACTCTCTAAAATCGAAAAGATCGCCGAGTGACCTTATTCTTTCACACTCGTTAAAATGGTCCAGAAGAACACCCCTGACGGAGTCCATAGTTAATCTTTTTTCAGACTCCTTAAAAATGAAAAAATGGCTGAGTGATCTTTTCTTTATCACACTCGTTAAAATGGTTTTGAATAGACATCTTTTCGGTGCTAATTTACCCCTTTTTCAAACTGACTATACTACCTTCGAAAAAGGTACCCCAGTGGAGTCTCCTTTTACGTTTTTCAGACTCTCTAAATATGAAAAACCACCGAGCTTACCTTCTCTGGGTTCGTTAAACTTACATCGAAGGACGTTACTGTTATCACTGAAATTTCGTCCGCACAGGGCGACAAGAACTCCGCATCGTCAAAACACAGAAAAACAGTCATTCATGACACAAGGTTAATTCACAGCACAACAAAAGGGGGTCAAAACTATACAAAATGGCCAAAAAATTACAAAGCGCTTTGCACCCACTGGGCGCGAGCGCGCGCGCGCGGAACATCTTCGTATCTGGAGCGCATATGCGCGGCTGTGG
>SNQJ01S0002157.1:610360-656086 GCA_010110895.2 Picea sitchensis | reverse complement strand
ATTTGTTTTTTATTTTTATTTTTATGCTCATAGTTTCATTTAGTTTTTGTTTAATTCTTGTTAATAGCTTAGTTGTTTTCTTTCTAACCTTTTACCATACAGCTGTCATGACTAGCAGAGCCCAACTAGGCATGTAAGCACTCCCTTTTTGCTCACACAGCGACGAAAAGAGTGCAAACAGTTACCATTGTGTGTTTTGTTAACTACATTTGCATAGTTGCGTCTTTGGTCTAATGCTGGCTCCATGTTGCTCTCAATTGAACCATTTGAAGCATGCCTTATAAGAAAGCCTTGTAGCACTTTGCCTCTGCGTCTTGACACCTTTGGTCCCATGAGGGATTTTTCATGAGTGTCCTTTCTTTGAACATCAGTCCTATCCTTGCACCTCAAACTTCTATGTTTGTGACACCTATTCCTCTTTTTTAATGTAACATTCTTTTATTCTTTTTCCAAAATTATTGAAAAAGACAAAAAAAAATCAAATATACCCCAAAAAGAGGAAGGGAAAAGTATTTTCTTTGTATTGGCAACATA
The DNA here is from genome assembly GCA_010110895.2 of Picea sitchensis. NCBI lineage: Eukaryota > Viridiplantae > Streptophyta > Pinopsida > Pinales > Pinaceae > Picea > Picea sitchensis. The sequence continues at coordinate 655,552 of SNQJ01S0002157.1, read as the reverse complement.
ATGAGTCGCCCTTGGATAAAGAACATCTGTCTGTTTGTTCGTCAAACTCTGGGATTTAATATGACCTTTGGAAGCTGTTCTTGCTACATAGAGCTGTGTCCTCCTCCATTTGGTTATTCTTCCAAGCATATGGAGAGTTTGTGTTGCCTCCTGCCTCGTAAAATTATGTTACTGCCATGCTACCTGAGTCTCATCATTTGTCGTGCTATTGTCCAAGGGAATTTTTTACGAAGCCTGAGTCGGCCCCTCTGTAGTTTGTCTCTTACCCTCATGCCCGACCATCCCGAAAGTCCAATCAAGTCTTTGTTTGAAATCAATGAAGCCTTCAGTCTGATAATCAAGATTCTCTAGTCCATGACTGACGAGTCGTCGAAGACCTCTAGGTAGTGAAGTTGTACACTCATATTACACTCCTACTCGAGTTTTGAAGATTTTGAAGTTGTTGGTCGATCTATGAAGCCTCATCTCCATCCATAAGGACTTATCATCTTCTAGAATATGGATACTCTACATGTATATCTTTTTGATTTCGAGATGTAGCTCCGTTGTGTATTGCTCGTGGCTACACTTTATATAGTTATCTGACATGGATCTATAGTGTATTTGATTGGTATCCATGATTTTATTTTATCCCGAGCATGGGTATGCCTGCCTCGGTGAGACAATTATTATTTTGCAGAAGACGCCTCCTGATTTTTGGTCCCTGATCTCACTTGTTTGGAACATTGGTGAAGATTGTTAATGTATTTCAGCCATCAGATGCTCTTCTGACCTTAGACATTAGGGGGCATATGTTATAACCCTAATTTTCACCAGACATGCTTACCTGGCATTAGGTCCTCTCAGATTCCTTCTTTGCTAAAACACTGCTAAACAAATCTTATTAAAAACCCCTTTTATAAAGGCCCACGCGCCTTGCTCCATTACTGCACGCGTGTACACACTAACTGACCCAAGACAACCCGCGTGTACTTACAAAATCACAGAAAAATGAAAGTTGCTGACAGAACACACAGCTTTGGGTAAGTGAACTAAACCTTTTGGCCATGCATGGCTGGTCACTCGACCAAATACCTAGCTTCTTCCAGCCTATAAAAGAAGGTTTAGGGGTCCCATTTGAAAGGAGGAGAATCATAGTAAAGAAACTATACCCGATTGAGCATTCCCTTTGTCCCAACCTTTATCCATCCTTGTGCAAAGAGAAGTATAGAGAAAAGTAGTTGGAAGAAAAATGGAAGAAGAGCCCAGGACCAGGATCGAGGAGCAGTAGCGGACTTTATCATTGTAAGGTATCATTGTGAAATTAATAAAATAATTTCTTTTCCCATCCCACCATATGAGATTGTCATTATTGGAATATTGATTGCATGATTGATTAAATCTCTAACCCGTTAGTTCATAGATCAAATTCATGTGGATTTCTTTGTTTGTCTTTAGTGAATGTAGGTCAGCATTGGGAGGAGAGTTGTATTCAAAGAACGACCAAGCCCAAAAAGGGATTGACATCAACCACAAAAAATAAGGTACGTCAACTTGATCTCTTGAGCCTTGTATTTACATATGAGTAATGGGGGTCTAGGCATGGGATGATGATAAAAAGAAAAAATCTTTAGGTCATTTATGCATGCATGATAAAACCCTTAGTGCTAGTTCGTAGGAGGGATTTCCCACCCACAACAGTCGGGACTGCCATGTTTAATATGGGTTATTGTGGATTGAAATGTATTCTTGATTAATTTAAATGCAGGCTCACCCAATTGCTTATGTGACAACCATATGGATTTTGGTATCTAGTCATTACTTATGCTATTGGGATGGGAACCTTGCACTGATAGTTGGATAGTTTGAAATAACACAGTTTTCATCTTATGGTTGATAACCTAGTATTGTCTTTTGAGGAATTTGTAGCCTCGCCTCACGTCAATGCGTGAGTATGCGTGGTTGCCACAACTTGATAGGTCTATTGATTTTTACGACGATGGTGGATTGGTTGGTTGATACACAGTCACTGGTATATTTGCACTAATGATTATTGGAATGTTTAGATGGCATTGGTGATGTTGCTCACGCATACCACGTTGTGTGTGTGGTGTTCTACAAATGAAATAATGGTTATTGCAAGCAGGATGACTATATGAACTATACCCACTGCATGCTTATGATTTTTGATTGTGTAAACTGAGATTTGCACAGCATAGTTGATTACCGTATGACTAAATCAAAGCAATGTTGTATTAAATCGATGGCTCGACATGATGGTTGAGTTTTTCCTTGGCTTTGTTTTTGGTTTTGTTAAATGGAAATATTGCATTGTGGTGTTTTGTTGGCTGCGCACTATGTATAACATGGATGGCTTGGGTTTCACACTCAGGGATACCTGCAGGGTTTTAAGCATGTTTTGTTGCAACCTGATTGCAGTGATAATGTGACTTCATTGTTAATTTTGAAAACATGAATTTGATTATATTTGTTGTTTGAAGTAATGTATGGGAAGTGATTGTTTTTTATGGTTAAATAGAGTGGAATGGTTACTGCTTGGAAATTTCTATAAGATGCAAAGAAAGGAACAAAATCCTCTTTACAGATTGTGTGAAATGCATACTGTCTTGTGATGGCACTGTATTGGATATTTGATTATGAACAATGGACTAGTTAAGTACACAGTTTCTTTGGTCACAATGATTGTTGGTTAGTGCATCTCTTTTCGCAGAATGTTTTATGGATCACTTAATTAATTTCATGAACAATAATCATTCTCCCCTTACATTATCTCATTTTCCACTTATTACAACTCCCACCACCTTCCCCTTTTCATTTTTCACTCCCTGTTCTGAGATTGATTACAGTTAAGAGAATTTCAGTGTTAAAGCAATTGATGGTGGCAATGTCTTGTTTGGATCACGATGGTTTTTTATTGGTTTACTTTAAAATTGATTATTGTTGTCATTGAGTAGTAACCATGCTCTTTCCCTCTCATTATATCATGTTTCACTCAATACAAACCCCTCGCATATCCAAGAACCCTTTTTCACCCCCTGCTCATTGATAAACAATTTGTATGGATTGGATTGCATGAGTCTGATATATTGTTGAGCCAAAATCCATTTCATATTTTAAAAGAGTTGTCATGTATGGTTAATTAAAAGATCATTGGCTAATAAATCATGCATGCAGGGATGCGCCATTCAAATAAAAGGATAAAAAAAGAGGCCTATTACGCCTCTGTCAAAAAGAAGGACTAAAAGATGATAGCATCAACAAAGGAAAATATGACTTTTGAGTTTTATTTTATCTATTATTGGTGACAGTTGACTTCAGGAATGATTGAGAAGTATGTTCTATTGTGGAATTATGAGTAATATTTTTTTTTAAATAATTCAAAATATCATGAGCTAAATGAACTAATGTGAATATATGGATGGGAGTCACAAGGAGGTGTGATTTTCTTAACTAATAGTTATGTTATGATTATCATAAGCTAATGGTAGTCACAAGGGGTCCCACCTACTAGTTATTATTTATTTATGACCCTTATTATAATTATGATTTTTCCCCCTAACTAAAGTTAGTTGAGTATTTTAATTAACTTAACTAATGAGTTGGTTCAACTACTTCAACCAATTCTAATGTGTTTAAAAGGAAAAGAAAGGGGAGGAACAAGAGGAAGATAGAATAAGAAGCATGCTAAGGTTTTCTCTTTGAGTTTATGTTGAGATTGTTCAGTTTTCATTCATTCATATATTCATCACAAGCCTAATTCTGTTTTATGATAGCAGGGTCTTATTGTAGGCAAAAATATTCAGGGCTGAATCAAATCATCCAAACACTTGTTTTTCAGAGGTGTTGATCTATATTTGATAGTCTGTGTAGACTTGTCTGTTTGTGAATTAGTTTTCATGATTGATAAAGGCTATTGTGCAGAGTAAAGTGGGAAACAATATGTGGCAAGCTGATCCAGTTTTTAGAGTTCAGTTTTGGTTTTCTGTTAGAGGTGCTTTTGTATGTTCCATCCGGGATGTCTAAGTTTGACTATGGTCCAAGATTTTTGTATGAGATTTTGTAAAGAAAATGATTCTTTGGTGATTTGGAATGAAATAATGGAGGTGTGATTTTCTTAACTAATAGTTATGTTATGATTATCATAAGCTAATGGTAGTCACAAGGGGTCCCACCTACTAGTTATTATTTATTTATGACCCTTATTATAATTATGAATTTTCCCCCTAACTAAAGTTAGTTGAGTATTTTAATTAACTTAACTAATGAGTTGGTTCAACTACTTCAACCAATTCTAATGTGTTTAAAAGGAAAAGAAAGGGGAGGAACAAGAGGAAGATAGAATAAGAAGCATGCTAAGGTTTTCTCTTTGAGTTTATGTTGAGATAGTTCAGTTTTCATTCATTCATATATTCATCACACGCCTAATTCTGTTTTATGATAGCAGGGTCTTATTGTAGACAACAATATTCAGTGCTGAATCAAATCATCCAAACACTTGTTTTTCAGAGGTGTTGATCTATCTTTGATAGTCTGTGTAGACTTGTCTTTTTGTGAATTAGTTTTCATGATTGATAAAGGATATTGTGCAGAGTCAAGTGGGAAACAATATGTGGCAAGCTGGTCCAACTTTTAAAGTTCAGTTTTGGTTTTCTGTTAGAGGTGCTTTTGTATGTTCCATCTGGGATGTCTAAGTTTGACTATGGTCCAAGATTTTTGTATGAGATTTTGTAAAGAAAATGATTCTTTGGTGAATTGGAATGAAATAAAGGATTTCTTTATGGCTCATATGTCTTGATTATCATCTTGGTGTCTTTACTTCTGTTCTTACATTTATTTAAGCAACTGTTATATTCAGAAAATTACATAAAAAGTGAATTTCCAGCAAGCTTTTTGTAGATAAAAGACTAGCCTAAGCACTTGTAATTAATACTTGTGAGTTAGGATGCTATTTTTTCTAGCTATAAACATAGGGTGATATTCCCGTCTACTTTGATTTAGCCAAGTGAAGTCTAAAAATGATTGAGTAAGATCATTTCATATCTTTTCCTCAACAACCACGTGCCCTTGAAACCAAACCATGGTATTCTTATCGGCCCACCTCCAAGAGATTAACCAATGCGCTATTTCTCCACCCGACATGTCCTACAACTATCAATCGACAGATCCCATGATTCACGACCCATTGGGTCTTATCGACTTCTCCTTTATTCTATATTTATCCCTATCCTCTATATATGGCATCTTCCGCTAGTCTATCACTCCTCCATACCCACTTAGCCTCCTGCTAAGTCTTGAGGCTAGGACTCCATGTGAAAATTTTTACATTGATAACATGGGCTCCAACTGGGGATGCTATCCTCCCTGCGAGGTAGCAAAGAACAATAGACCCCGTGCCTTATCCATTGGGATTCTCTCATAACAAGTGTGTGCCATGCTCTGACCTGGAGACTGAACATTGGATATACTACTAAAATATAACTGAATACTTTATTTGGGAATATACACTTGAAAATGCTTGATCATTAAGCTTATTCACACCTACCTACCCTAACAGTTTAAATGAGCTTCCAATCAGATGAAATCATAATGCCAATGTAACCGTGTAAGCATCTTATCTAATGCTAGGTTTCTTTGCACATGCTTGTTCCAAAATCTGCTCACCAACAAATCCTTTGGGAAGTTATATATGAATTTGATTTTTAGGATTTCAACAACATTGGGATTGTTTATTGTTTCTAGCAAAATTGCAAATGGATCTTCCAACGCATGCACAAGGCCCAAACTATATCTCACTTCTTCCACTGCATTCTGGTTTTCATGTGATTTGCCCTGTATATTTCTATCAAGAGGCTAATAGATTTGTTGATATGGTTGGAAGTAACAACCTCCTGAATCAGAAGACAGTACTGGCTGAAGAAAACCCTCTCATGTAAAGCAATTCATATATAATAATGACGTTGATTTGTCATTATCTCCACCTTTGAGCTTGCAATCCATCTTAAGCCTTAAATCCTGATTGTTATAATTTTCCATATAACATGCCACAGGGTGATAAAAATCGTGAAAAATCATTTCTTCTTGATGAAAAAAAATAGAAAGACCAACCTCTTTCATAAGTGTTTGTTGTTCTTTCTCTATTTCTTCTGTTTTGGGAACTTTTCCAAATGAAATGGAAGTAATGAGTTTGTCCACTTTTCTATGCATATCAAAAAACACATTCATATATCCATGAACATATTTGGACATGAAAACCAAATTATATATATCAAGGCTATCCTCTTATTCATCAAACAATTCTAGTTTGGTTTTACTAGCCTTCTGGAAATTTGCTTGATGATTGTTATCTTGGATTATAGATGAATGAAGGGGAATAAGTTCCTTTTCATAATATTATTGCAACTGTGGAAAGATGACAACATGAACTATTTCATATTCTAGAGTTCTCATGGATGTTTTCTCAAGACCATAATTTTCAAGCGAATCAAACAAAAAAACTATCTCTTTATTATTTTCCTGTATTTTTGATTGAAAAGTGGCATACACTATTTTGTTGCTTTCCTGGAACTCTATGCAATTTGTTTGTATACTGCTTGCAGTTTCTATATGTGCAGTTTAAGAATCCTCGTCTCTGTCTAGGTCACTTAGAAATTGAACAACCACATCATTCATAGAGGAACAAAGACAACTTTGAAACACTTTGTCTTGCTAGAAATCTCACAGGATATCTATATTAAATTCTGGAGAAGTTAAATGACTTTTAATAACAATTTCTTGATCATCTTCATCTTGATTTTTAAGCTCGTAGTTGAGCATAGGCCACAATTCTAAACCGAAATAGCCTTCGATGTAATTAACCACACGATCATTTAAAGTATATGAAGGCTGTTGATCTTCCTCACTGATAACAATTTTCCTATGTAAAGCAATGCTATTGCAGTCATACCTTCCTACTTCCTCTGTTATCTCACGATTTTCTTTCAACAATTCAAAGGATGAAAAACATAATGGAAGATGGTTTTTATTTGCAAGTCCACTGTATTCTGGATATTCAAAATCACATCTAGAAGATTTCTGGTCTAGAACATTATTGACATCTTGCTTCAACAATTTGAAAGAAGAAAAACACAATGGCAAGGTTCTTTCGTCTGCTTCAAAATCTTCTTCATTTTCTTTACTTCTGTCATGAGCACATCTTTCCATTTCTCTAGGTTGCTGAGAACACTTCTTTTCAGATTCCTCTTTGACCAATGGTTGCAATTCCTGGCCAAATTGTTTCAATGGATCAGTGTGATTTGGCATCAACATACTTTCCTTTGTTTCAATGATGATATTAGCATTTTCTTTCAACAATTTAAATGAATAAAACCATAAAGGAAAATAATTTATTTTCAGTTATTTCGGTACCCTCTTCTCTGTGGCTATGATATGTAAGCTGATTTGCTTCATTATAATGCTAAAAAAGAACAGTTTCTGATAGAAGAAATGCAGTTAGATTTTCTGGGAGGCCATTATCATAATCATCATCATATGCATTGTATATAGGAAACTCATCAACATATGCAATATTGTCTAACAAGAAAAAACTTGGGACATCGACCTGTTCCTCAACAAACTCATTTGCAAACTCATCTTCTTGACTGTCTTCAACTGAATATATGAAATGATTAGCTCCATTCCTATCATGGGGTGGATCATAGACTACATAAGCACCTTCTCTTTCAATAAGTGGGACATAATCCTTTTCAAAATCATTTACATTTAAAACTTCGAGAGGACCTATGATATCATCAATTTTATTCTCTTCTAGTCAAATGTTCTATGTTCATATTCATTCTCATGTCCTGGAACACCCAAATCTTCACTTCAAATCTGTTCACATGCTAGGATATTGTGTTGAATCTCCTGAGCATCATTGAACATTTTCTATAAGGTTTTAGATCTTATTTCCATCAAGAGGAAAGCCAGATCTGGGTGAAGAGTGGTGGCATACTGAAGCATAGAAATAACTTTAGTGGTTTGAATATCTTTGGGCAGATCATAATAAAAGATGGAAAAATTTCTACTGAAAGTAGAAATAGTCTCATTTCTTTTCCCTTTCAAGGCATAAAATTCTGTAAGCTGCAGGTCTAGGGATTTCTTCTTACCCCAAAAATTTGAAAAAAGACTCTTCAATTATCCCCATGAGCTAATTGTTTCGGGATTCAAATGTTTAAGACATTCTTTGGTGTCTCCTTTCAAGGATTGAGAGAAATCCCTCATACAAACATCGTCATGGTCAATCTTAAACAAGTCTATAAAATGCTCAAACCCTTGGATGTTTTTTTCAGCTATGATGGCACCATGTTCCCCATTAAACACAAGTAGGTATTCATAGTTCTTTGGAGGAAACTCATGAAGGATGTGGGGTAATTTTAAGGGTATGTATCTATGCTGGATATTGGAGGGTGTTGAATCAAGTATAGGAGATGAAATATCAGCCTTGGTCTCATGAGGATTATCAAATTGGTTGTGGTTATTATATGGCTTAGGTGGGAGATTTTGATCAAAATCAATATTAAACTGAGGAGATATTTGTATAATCTTAGGGGGAGGTTATGCAATTTCAGGATTATCATGATCATCATTTGCATGCAGTAGATGAAGAAAAATTTGTTTAGCATGTTCAGGAAAGGACCAGAGGTAACTTACAACAAACAATATAATGTCTTGGAAAAAACCCAATTTCAAGTACTTGTTTTCTTCCATGATGCATTTTCATACCTTTGTCAAGGGATGTCATCTTCGGCCAGTGGAGTCACCAATGATGTTTTGGAAGCTGAATTCTTCATTGATCGTGGAGTCGCCTGTGAAAATTAAAATTTTTGGATTCTTCCACTAGTGGAATCACCTTTAAATTGATTTTTCGATATGTGGAGTTGCCAGAGAAGGGATATGACCAATATGTGCCTAAGTGTCTACTTCTCTCAGACCTTAAAACTCAACCATGTCGATCTTTCCCAGGGAAAATTTTCAATTTCATCCTCGACAACGGTGCTAGAATGTTAACACTCTGTAAATTTTGTCCGACTGATAGAAAAACAATAGAGGTAACTGTTTCAACCTACTTTAGAGACAAGCACTAGCCTGCTCAACTCAGATAGGGATCTCTCATGTCACTTGATATTATTTGATAATCAGTGGCTAGATTTGGTTTGTTGGGGTTTTTTTATAAATTCGTTGGCGAGGAAATGGAGAGACACTCAGGGATATGGAGTCAAGATTCTGAAAGTGAATGAAAGTAATGACAGGTCGACTAAACTCCCAAAAGGATAAAGGCTAAATGAGGCAATGAATATGAGTTGTAAATTGTATTTGAGCAAGGTGTAGGAGGAAAGAGAAAAACATAACTATATCAGAGCATTGCTGAAATGAATTCTGAATTAGTTAAGGGGAAACAAACATAGTTTAAATTGCTTAAGATGAGAGCATCATAAGATGAATTCTAAGATTTTTAACTCTCCAATTTAAACAAAGGAAAATATAAATGAAATTGAATAACATAGGAAATACATACAATGAAACGAGACAAAACTCATATCACCACCATTAGAATCTTTTCATAAAGACTTCAAAAGAGGCTTCTTCATATACATTCAATCAAGCTCTAGAAAATTACAAAGTCCTCCTTCTACGAGGGCAGGACCCTCTCCCATGAGTCCAACCTTTCAATTATCTTTTAATAATATATATAGATAAATTACATCCAGTATTCAAAATGAATCACCTTCCCCATAATACCAAAAATAGACATCATTTACAAAGAAGGAGTAACATACAACAACTGTACTTCTATTTTCTAGGGGACGTTAGAATCAAAACTGACATTTTTGAGATTTTCACTTTGAATGCCACATGTCTATATTATTACAAAATTTTCTGAAACATACTTAATTTGGCTTGAAATCTATTTCAGATTAAAAATTTCTTCTTTCAAAGTGTCAAGCCAAGCAGGCTAGTTTTCTCCAACACTTTCAACCACTTTAGCTTTAGCCTCTGTCTTCTGTCTCTTTCTCCTTTTCCTCTTGACATCTCGTGTGTGGTGCTCATCTGCATATCTGTTGATGATTAAATCCTTCATGATGGGATTTAATCTAACCTCTTTATCTGCTCCTGGCTCCTCTGTAGGCTTCATGTGAAATTTCAATGCCAGTATTCGTGCGACAATCTTTTATTTCTTCTTTACTAATAAATTTGTCATATTATTTGAATATCTTGGTTCACTAAAGGCCCCTTGGTCCGTCTTATCCATTCTCTTTTCTTTTCCAGAAATCACGAGCTGATCTCCCTTAGCTGTAAAAGAATTAGAAAGATGATTCGGTTTGTGAGGACCCCGTTCAGGGATGAAACGTTAATCACCCAAAACATAGTAATGTCATCCATGTTTTGAATGACAGTCGTCATTGAGTGCCAATCATATGTTACAAATGAAAGTAATAGCAATTACTATGGCTTATCACGCTCAAATATCAATTTCAAATGATGAGCCTTCAAATTAGTGTTATGGCGACGCTTACCCGACGTCGCACGAATGAAAATTACCTGAACAATTGTCCTGAGGTGATTTCATGGGTCGTCAACTTTCCCTTTCCACATGCGATCCTTGGATGTGATATTTCAAACTTACCCTCTTTCCCCCCTGATATGTATCTAGTGACGCCACGTGCCCTTAAAACGAAATCGCGGTATTCTTATCAGCCCACCTCCAAGAGATTAACCAACACGCTATTTCTTCGCCCAATATGTCCTACGAGCGTCAATTGACAATGTCCACGATTCACAACACATTGGGTCTTATTGACTTTGCCTTTCCTTTATATTTATCTCTGTCTGGTAGATACGACATCGTCCACTAGTCTATCACTCCTGCATACCCACTTAGCCTCCTACTAAGTCCCGAGGTTGGGACTCCATGTGAAAATGTTTACAGTGATAACAAAATCATACTCGGTTGTTACAAAAATTCCATGCCATCCAATGGAAAATTCACTATTAGAGCTTTTCAAGTTGATACTTTAGATGAAGAAATGATCAAAGCTATTGAAATTGAGGAAATAATGATTGAAACAAGCATTGACCATGAGATTATACTTGGAAAAGTGAAAAGGCGGATGGAAAGTTTGAGTATTGTTGATCAAGGAGCGTCTAGTTCAAGAAAGAATGAGGATCAAAATCCATGATGTAATGAAGATCAAGGAGTTGGTGGAGGCTTATTTAAAGGAACTATCCTGGATGTGAAAATTGACCCCATTGTTGTTCAGGAGACAAAGAATAGAATAGACATTTCACAGATGAACATAACCATCGGAAAAATACTGAACAAAACAAGACTGAGAAGGAATGAGAATTGTATGCCTAACTCAAGGATGCCAGTTCCTGAGAAAAGAAGAAATACTACTCAAGAATAAAGAGAGATAATAAAAAATGCTAATAATCAATAGAGATAGAGAATCCCAAGGGCACCAAATACAAATGCAGTAATACTTGAAGATCCCTACAATGAAAAAATGGTTGATCAAGAGGATGACTATATTAAAGAAGAAATTATTGAATCTGTAGAGATGGATGGATGCGAGACATCCATGTACATATTTGAAGAACATGAAGAAGATCCTATCTCGCAAGAAAATGTTTCCCATACGTAGACACATGTAAATAAGTTAAAGAATAATGAGAATTTTGAAAAAGAAAAAGAAAAAGAAAAAGAAAAAGAAAATGAGAAGGAGAATGAGAAGAATAAATTAGGCAACATAGAAATAAAAAAGCAACAAAATACTTCAAATCCTCATCATATGATATATAATGTGGTTGATGATCTTAGAAAACTAAGGATCACTTTTACTTTTACAAAGGTAGTAAAAATTACCCAACAAAAGGAAAACATTCTCAAATTTTTGGATGAGACATCCAGAAGAATGGAATATATTGTTACAAATATGAAGCAAAACAAAAATACATCAGCTGTCAAATTAAGAGGCAAAGTTCCACCCTTCTATATTTCGATTGAAAATCATGATGTTATTATTTACAATTATTTGTTGGGTTCCGGAGCAACGAATAACATCATGCCCTTGGTGGTGATGGAATAACTTAGCATGAGCTACACCAAGTATCATGAAACAGACAAAAGTATTTATACGATCGATTCTAGAAAATATCTAGCTTATGGGAGATCAAGGAATTTTATGCTTGGATTACTGTTGCCCCTCATATTATCACTGTTTTCACTATCATAGTGGTAGATCTCCGTCCAGCATATGGAGTAGTCCTTGGAAGAGACTGGTACTCAATGATTGGATGTTACATAATAAATTATTGTAGTTTCATGATGCTTCGAGACAAATATGGGACAGTAATCAAAGTTCCTCGTGAACCTAGAAGGTCGTTTTCATACAAAAAGTGTTTATTTTTTTTTATAAGAGATGATATTGTATATTCAATATATGATCGATGTATTATTACAATGATGGCTATTCCATATATAGAGAACATATGGTGACCATCCATGAAAGGATGTGTCCCTTGGATAATCAATAACTATTTATTATTATTATTACATATTATATATATATTATTTAATGATTAATAATTATAATATCAATTATTAACATAGGAGAATTTCTTCCTGATTTTTTCCAAACATCAACACTCCCTCTCAATGAGGGAGACATTATTCATCATGTCAATATAGTATATGAATTATAAAAACATATCCCTAGACTCATGACACATGTCTATCAGTACTTGGAGATGTTTCTCTCCCACCGGAATTGAGGGGAAAATCCCCCTGTGGCTCTCCCTCTGATCCAATTGACTGTCTCTAAGATAATGCTCACTTTGGGTCTTCATGTGATAACATATATCATCTCGAGTCTTTATAATTCTTATTCAAATAAACAATACTAAGGATAAAGACTACACCTAGTCCATTCACCATAGGTACACCCTTGTGAGTGAGTGTCAACTCGACGCTATATAACACATGGAAAGCACCTCAAGCACCTCGAGTCCATATCAATCCTTGTCATGATCAAGCAAGGACTATGCCTCGGCCCATTTACCATAAGTACACCCTTGTGATAAATGTATCCTATCGACCTTGGTGTGTATCCCAATCTAGGAGAAGGTCCTCTCGATGCTTACTCGGGGAATTGTAGCAAAAGGTCTGTCACACATGGCACTACCATGTGGACTTCTAGAGGCTATTCCCTATAGAAACACTAGGGTAAACTCCCCATAGTGTGTGACATCAAGGTAAAATCCCTTGATGTGTCCTCATGTTCTCTCCACAAGGGACGTGCCCTCATGTGATCTTCACAAGGGACATGTCATCCCGTGCTCTCCACAAGGGACGTTGGGCTATAATCCCAAAACCACTTATCCCTCTCAGATAAGTTCCCTCACAGATCAAATCAACTCAGTAATAGAGGAGTATGATCTAGAATTCTCTAGGCTAACCCCTCTAGAAACACTAGGGTCAAATCCCCATAGTGTGTGACGTCAATGATCTAGATTTTATGAGCAGAATGAAATGACTACAGATTATTACCAGTTGCTTAAGAAAGAATAATAGAGATACAGTAAAACTGGTTTTCTATTCAATAAGGAAACAAGCTGAAACTGTAAAATGCAGCGAAAAACAAGCTTGCTGGAATAGTGGCGTCTTATCTCTGAGAAGAGATGTGAAATGTACTCTTATTCTGCGGTGCTCAAATCCACAGAAGTTTGTTTCCTGCTACACCAGGAAACCATGGTAGATTCCAAAGTGAAGAAACACCCGAAGGTGATCTCCTTGTCCACTATGATCCATGCCTAATTAGAGTCAGTATATCTCAGCAATCTCATGTCAATACTGGAAGTATATCTCATACCATGTCCAACTGTGCCTCCCAGGTATCTCAACACATGCTCTCCACATGGGATGTGTCCTCATGTGCTCTCCACAATGGACGTGTCCTCGTGTGCTCTCCACAAGGAACGTTGGGCTATAATCCCAAACCCACTTATCCCTCTTGGATAAGTTTCCTCACAGATCAACTCAACTCATTCATAGAGGAGTATGATTTGGACTTCTATAGGCTACTCCCTCTAGAAACACTTGGGTTAACTCCCCATAGTGTGTGAAGTCAAGGTAAACTCCCTTGACATGTCCCCATGTTCTCTCCACAAGGGACCTGTTCTCATTTTATATCCACAAGGGATGTTGGGCTATAAACCCAAACCCACTTATCCCTCTCAGATAAGTGTCCTCACAGATCAACTCAACTCAGTCATAGAGGAGTACGATATAGAGAATGTCTCAGGAAGCTGAAAACATCAACACTCCCTCTTAGCGAGGGAGGCATTCTACACCATGCCAAGTCTATCACGGAATTACTCTAACTTCATCCTGGTAAGGGGTTTGGTAAGAACATCAACAACCTGCTCATCTGTAGGAAGGTACTTCACTAATACTACCTTCCTCTACACCATGTCTAAGATGTAATGGTACTTGATCTCAATGTGTTTCAATTTGTCAAACACTGGATTCTTTGAGAGCTTCACACAACTACGGTTATCAAAATGAATAATGATGGAGTCTAGAACATGTTCAAATATATCTAGAAGGAGATTGCGAATCCACACTTCTTCACAAACTTCCACACTCAATGCAATGCACTCTTCTTCTACGGTGCTCAAAGCCACAAAAGTCTGTTTCCTTCTACACCAAGAAACCATGGTAGATACCAAAGTGAAGAAACACACGGAGGTGATCTTCCTGTCTACTACACTCCCCGCCTAATTAGAGTCAGTATATCCCTGTAATCTCATGTCAATACTAGAAGTATATCTCAGACCATGTCCAAGTGTGCCTCACATTTATCGTAACACATGCTTCACATCAATCTAGTGTGTCTATCTCAGATGACTCATAAACTGGCTAAGTGCACTCACTGCATAGAAAATATCTAGTCTGGTGTTAACCAGATACATCAATGATCCAATTAGTTGTCTGTATAGGGTCATATCAATCTTGTTGGAATCAGAAGAATACACACTTAGTTTCTTCATATTCATCACCATTGGTGTAGCCATGGGATTACAGTTCAACATCCCAAACTTCTTCAATATCTCAACTGTGTACTTCCCTTGACTCAGGAAGATATCATCATTTCTCTTCCACACCTCTAGTCCCAAGAAGTAGTGCATTATACCAAGGTCATTCATCTCAAACTCAGAGGCCAACACATACTTTCATTCAACAATAAGGCTCTCTGTACCGGTGAGGAATAAATCATCAATGTAGAGGACCAAAATCATGGACTCACCATTAATAGTCTTGTAGTACAGATTGGGATAAGAAACAATTTTTATGAAGCCAAAACTCATCAGGTGTCCATCAATCCTCACATACCAATCTCAAGGTGCCTGTCTGAGTCCATACAAGGCCTTCTTCAACCTGCACACATGAGACTCCTTCTCATGTATCATGCAATCATCTGGTTGCTCAATGTATGCTTCTTCCTCAATCTCTCCATTGAGAAAGGACATCTTCACATCCATCTAATGTAGTCTCCAACCCATGGATGTTGCAAGGGCAATAATCGTCTGGATAGAAGTGTATCGAGCAAAAAGAGAAAATTTCTCCTCACAATCTATTCCCTCCACCTGAGAGAATCCTTTAGAAAAAATCTCTCTTTGTGCCTCTCGATTCTCCCGTCATCTATGTGTTTGATCTTATAGATCCACTTGGAAGTCACTATAGACTTCCCCTCAGGTATCAGAACAATATCCCACACATCATTATTCATGATGGACACATACTCCTCCATCATGGTTGTTAAGCCCTAAATAGTGGCACATTACCCCTTAATTGGGGCATATTACATTAGTATTGTTATTTTATTTATGTCGTCTTGGGTCCATTAGTTGTAATTGTACCTCATAGTATCCTATATATACCAAGGAGACCTTTTCAATTGGAATAATCTTGTATTGGTAAATTTATGTGGTGTATAAGGAGGTTTCCCCCACGAAGAGGCTCATTATCTGAAATTCTCTCTTTTTTAAGGTTTTGAGTACTTATTCTTAGTTTTTTTATGCCATTTTGATATTTGGTTCTTAACATTTGGTATGAGAGCTCAAGGTCTTGGGGTTTCACTGCTGCATCTGAGACACCTTGGAGTTTTAGCTATAACTTTTTTTCTACGATTTTTTAGAAGGAATTACTTGGAGGATATTTATTATATGGATCAAGGTAATTGGGGTTCAAATTTAAGCTACTTAGTATTTACAATTTAGGAGATATAGCATGTGTACGATTGGGTTCTGGAATCATCCTGAATTTAGTCATCACAAAATTTTTGCTATAAAATATTTTCTATGATGTTTTAGACCTTGAAACTAAGAGGATATTCATAGAAATGATCAAGGTATATGTGATAAAAATTTCAGCTTCTGTGTCATCCTTCTTTTGGAGATACATCATGTGTAAGATAGGGTAGATGACTAGTCCTTTTAAATAGTCTGAAACAAGTGTTCCGGGTAAAATAATGATATCTTATTTAGTGAGTATCCAAATTAAGTGAGATAATTTTCATTGGATAGTGGAAAGTATGTAGTATTTATGGTGCAAGTTTCAGAATCAAATAACAAACATTTTTCTCTTAGAACAATTTACAAGTACGCTCTCCTAGAAGGGAAAAAAATCAACAAGGTGTGGGGAAGTTACCATAAATTATACTTGGCACATCCAATTTTGATCAGACCTATGGAATTGTAGAGAAGACATATTAGAGAACTACAGAACAAAAATTTAGATCCAGAAGGGCCGAAATTTTGGAGATACAGTAGAAGAAATATTGTCTAGCACAACCACCTCTAAATCAAGGTTTAAAAGTGATACTTGTCCAACATGCCACCAAAAAGGGAACATGTACACCAAATAAGCCTTCATACATTACTACTCGGACTCTTGATGAAGGTGAATAAATGCGCAGGGGCATAAATGATTTACAAAAGAAGGTAGTGAAAAAAGATGAACTACAAGGGATGATGGATTCAATTGAAGCTAAGTTGGAAGCAATAATGGATACTAATATGGATGCTTTAAAAAGAGAGACCATGGAAGGATTGAAAAATTTGCTAATAGAGATGCCACTTGAAAGTGAAAATGTATCCCATGAAATTTATGATGAGGACATAAGAAAGATGAATCAAGACTGGAGAAACTCCAACTTTGGGTTGAAGACCAAACACTTTCCTAAGATCGATATGAGGAAGTTTGATGGTAAGTGTTGGAACACATTTAATTTTGAACTTTTGAACTTTTTACGTTTCACCAAATGAAAATATGATTTTAGCCGAAGAAAGTGGAAGCTTGGTAAATGAATTTTAATTCCAAATGCAATTCATGGCTGATTAGTTAATAATAAGGCATGCACGATGTCCACCGTTGATGAGTTTTCTCATTTGATCGAATGATCCCAATAGCCCTCGGAGTTTTGGAACCGACTAATTTTTAAAGAGGTAAATCTATAACGGTTGTTTCGGAGCTCTGCGCTTCGGGCATTTCTATAAGTCTTAAATATAAAAGCTCTGAACTCCGAAGCCCAAAAATATATATTCTCTACTTTTCCTAAACCTTTAAAAGACACGAGTCGTAGTACATAGGTATCTTTGAGTCTTCCCTAAGTTAACATGTGGCACCCCCTTTCTGAGACACATCAACCAGAATGACGTCATCCATAACAAGTCACTACAAGAGATGATGCTTCGTGAGTTTAACAAAGAAGGAAGGCACGAATCACTGAAATATCAAAATGTCAAAGTATTAAATGTTAATTAATTAAGTTAATCATGATCAAGAGATAATCAATGACTTCACACTTCGGATTTTGGAAGCTTACACTGTATTGTATTCTAAAATCTCCGAAGTTTGAATTTTCGAAATGCTTAAAGTTAGATATGATTAATTAAGGATTTTACTAGATAATTAATCATTATGGAGTTTCGGGTTTCAGGAATTTCCTCTCGAGCTACTTTTAAAGTTCTCGAAGTCTGAACTCTCGAGACACTCGAAATTGACGCACTTTAAAAAAAAATATTAATAAGGTATTAAAAGCAATTATCCTGGGATTAACCATTCATAGATTTGGGGTTCGGGTGATTCCCACTCTGTCTCATCTAAAACTCCCAAACACGAACCGCCGAATATTAACGACATTTATGACTAGTTAAGGATAATGATTTTAATGTAGATTGTGGATCGCCAGGTATACATTTCCATTAAATTTAATAAATTTTCCGTCAGTGAAGCTATACTAGAATGAATGCATCTGATTTGAATAAAAACACTTCGATTTTGAATTCATTTTCACTTTTTGAAAATTAGCAAGTTTTATCTGATTAAGAAGTTCACACAATTTCTCTGCAATAGGTAACCTCATTCTGTTCTCTTGATATTATGCCACCATGAAAAATGATGAAGAATCCTGATACGACGGGCGAGGTTTCAAACCCAAATGCATATATTTTGTCAGCCACAACGCCTCGAGCCACAGACACTGTTAAAACTTGGACACAGGTTTTCAAAATTTTGGAACGGGAAATCACGAAATGTCCAGAGGATTCCGATGATGAAGTAGATGACTCTTTTACGGCCAAGATTAGACATGTAGCCCAGTCAAAGCTACAGAAGATAGCTACACGACCAAGAATCATGCTGTATAATGACATGATAAGATGGGCCTTGGAAAAAATTGACGTCCAGAACAGGAGCATCATCAACTATCAGAATGTTTTTGTTGGTTCTTTCTGACCAGAACACCTCCAAGTAATGTATAATATATCTCCCAATCCTAAATATACTTACAATGCTGCATTTATTTTAGAGTTCGAGCAAAGAGAATGCATCCAATACGACAAGAGTTGTCCTGATATAATCTGGTCCTGGTGGGGGCACCCTGATAAGTTTAGGGCCAACGCTCATGGTATGTATGCCATAACGTCATTGGATGATCACATGATTTACATAGCCATGATGCTCTATGACTGTTTGGGAAGAAGATTCATACTCATTTCCCGATGGAATGGGTATCTATCATGCATGAGGTGGACAAGGTCTACACTTTTAACTGGGCCAAAAATCTATCAGATAACTTGGCCAAAGGAATTACTGAATACAAAATAGATAAATCAAAGGGGCAACCCGCCCCTTTCTATATGTTTGCGTATGTCATGGAGGCCATCTGTTTCATGACACCTTTCCCATTGATGAATTGGAGATGGACCTCGACCAGTGCAGAGCCCATTCACTTCTACCATTCCAAGATGTGGGAGGGAAAAGCCAAGGATTTCTTTTATAAAATCTATCACAATGTAGTGGTTCCTGTTCATATAGCCCTGTATGGTCACCCACCTCTTCGAATTTCAAACAAGATTATGGGAAATCTGGGTAATCTAGAATATTGACAGGATTATTTCTTATATCAGAGTTTTTGGATGCTCAGTTCCTTCCCATGCTCTCCCAAAATTTTTACCATAATGGATGGTATGCAGAGAAGTAGCCTACCAGACAGTAACATGAGGCATCAACAAGGAGCTAAAGGAAACATATAAAAATGTATGTCCGACTTTCCCTATCTAGGTCGACATGTTTTCACTATTGGATTTGATGGATATATTGTCATTGATGTCAACAATCGATGTGATGATTTGTTGTTAATGATGAATTACTATAGATGAGATTTTCATTGATGTCAACAAGTATATCAGTCAACAAAAGATGTCAAACAATGTGCAGATATCGAAAACGCAAGCTCAGGAGGAGGAGCGAACAATATGAATATCAAAGCTCAGAAGGGAAAACATAGTACATAAGAAATTTGTGATTATTGTTGATCACGATAGGATAAAAAAATGTTCATATGATCAAAGATCAGGAGAATTAACAACTGACTATCAGTGCATAAAAGAATGCACAAACATTTATTAAATCTCAGGAGGGTTAGTGAATGAAGATAAAAGCTAATAAGGAAGAAGCGCATTAGAGAAGTATATTCGGGATCTATGGAAATATTGAGAAGTCAACCATTGCATAGGAAAAGGTGAGAAGTTTCAGCAACCGTCCGATCAAGGAAATTGACGTTGTTGATTGTCTCATGTAACAGACGACAGTCATGTGAGTGACCGTGGGCTTGAGGACCATTGAAATATCATATCCGTTGGATCTAAGCATCGAGGACCAACAAACATCAGATCCAATATGAATACAAAGGGGATAAGGCCAAGAGCCATCCTCCAACTTCACGAAATGAGAAATCGTGATGAGATCTGAACCATTGGATCCAGAGGACAGTTGTGAGAGATCAACATTTCGCTGACTTGCGAACTGAAAAAGTCAAAGGTGAGTAGCCATCCAACTTTGCGAAATGTGAAGTCCCAATAATATCTGGACCATTGGATCACATAGGGTCGTGGGCCGTTGATCTTGAGCAAGTTTCAAAAAATTGGGAGTCGGAATAAGGGAGGTGAGTAGTCCTCCAACTTCGTGAAACTCGAAGTCTCGATAAGATTTGGACCATTGGATCACAAAAGGCTGTAGGCCTTTTATCTAGAGTATTTCAGATATCGGGAGTTGGAAGAGTTAGGGTTGGCTCATGTTCAAACACTCAACACACGAATTTGCGATTTGATCATAGCCATCGATCAAAGGGAGAATGAGGACCGTTGATTCGAGGAGGACATATGGTATACCACGTTAGCAGACCATGTCAGCTATGGCACGTGGCGCAATCAGACATTGAAAAGTGTCAAGTTGATTCAACATTTCAGGTACATGAAAATCACAAATCCGAGTGACACGTGGTACCTACTCTGCTCCTGACACGTCATCAAGTGACGTACGAAGTTACGTCACTCCGAGAGTTTAGATTTGGGAGTTTTTACCAGTGCACTCGCCTAATGTCCCAAAGTCCCGAATGCCAGAGACCCGAAGTGGACACGAGATGTCCTATCTGAAAGATCACTTCAGGAGCATTCATGATCATTGATCGTGTAGAAGGGTATGTGTCAATGAATCGTGAACTTTGGGCAAAAATACTCTGAGAAAATGCGAAGGAGAAAGGTTTGAGATTTCCGAAGGCTGGAGTCCCAAAGCGGATGATATCAGTTGGATTAAAGAGGACACGTGTTGTTGGATCGTGGAATCTGAGTGAAATGCTTCAGGAGAAAATGAGAGTTTTAGAATTGAAAGTCCTGAACGCCGAAGTCCAGAAGCGGACATAAGTCGTCTGATCTAAAAGATCCCTTCGAGAGTGTTCTCAACTGTTGATCATACTACAATGAGAGTTGAGGCTTGAGAATTCTGAAGCCTGGAGATGCGAAAGGATCTCGACCATTGATCGAGAAAGGGACACGCATTAGTAGATTGACAACTTCAAGAGATTTGAAATCTTGGAAGTCATGAAAACCCAAAGGGAGAAGTGCCAAAATTATGACAACCATACATCTCATTGCTTGATTAAGTTCTGGCCGTTGGATTAAGCAATAAAGGATGAGTGTAAGGATTAATGCTATGCATTGATCTGGTTTTGAGATGTAATGTGAGTCATCTAATCTGATTGACAATATCATAATCAAGAGTTTTGAAAGGTTGGATGTAACGAAGACCCGAAGGGCAAAGTGCCGAAATCTCGTTAGCCGTCCATCTCATCAAAGATCGAATCATGACCGTTGAATCGATAAATGCTCAAGAGCTTGTCTCACCTACGTGAGGTCACCGTCATTGGTCATATGCTATAAGAGTTTTTAAAAGAAAATTATAATATGACACTTAGATTAATAAGCCTATGGTTTTGTGCCTATGGTCATATGAAATTGGTTTGAAGGGAGTGCCTCCTATAGATTTCATTCGATAGAAAGTTACACTAGAACAATACAGAGAATCGATAAATAATTGAATATGGTCTGTTGGTGAATCGAGAATGCATCAGAAACATGATTACGATATAATGAGTCGATCCATTTCTGTGATCAACTCATGACAAAAATGAACCGATACATATTCATGGTTAAAAGAGAGTTAAATGATGAAAACATGAATAAAGAATAAAAAGGAAAAAATGATATTAATTAAAGTTTAGATTATCATTTAAAATGAAAAGGTACTATGGTTCATATAAAGGGACACAATGCTTTATATCTCACACCATTTTGAAGATTATATAAACGAGAAAAAGTGGTGAGAAGAGAGTGTCTCTATGGTTCATATTAGAAGATAAAAAATAGGAGCAGAGTCCAAGATGAAGAACTGTTCGTTCTAAGGTGTCTGTCAATGTCTTATTGAATATCAAGAACATAATAATACATAACAATATTTATGCAATCCAGTACTTGATACAGAAGACCATACAAGCAAAGGTTGCAACAGTCAAGTAGAAATTACAACAATGGTTGCATGAGTCAAATTCAATGTGAAGAATAAGAGATTGATTTGCATTTTAATATAAGGGTGGATGGGTGGTGCAAGGGTAGGTTGGAGCTTGTAGGGGATTTGGTGATTCCTTGTCAGTGGTAGCTGACTAAACAGGGGGTCGACGCCTCCTACTAGTTGGTGCTGGTGAAAATAGGGAGTTGGTGCTTCCTTGTCAGTTGTATCTGACTAAACAGGGGGTTGTAGTATCCTACCAGTTGGTGCTGGTGAAAAAGGGTGTGGGTGCATCCTGATCAGTTGGTTCTCATTGAAAAGAAATAATATATTCTTTCTATGTAACTTGTAAGAAAATGAATTTTGCAGTTAATAGAAAAGTGTTGGTGGTTTTCCTGTTGGGTTCCACGATAAAATATTGTGTTCATAAGGGTTTGTTTTTCATCATATATTGCTTAATTGAATAATTAATATGTGTTCTTAATATGGATGAAGTTAAAAAGAAAAAAATAGGCAATACTGATTCACTAATATGGATGAAGTTAAAAAGAAAAAATAGGCAATACCGATTCACACCTCAAAGTATTGCTAGACATTCCATCAATTGGTATCAAAGCGAGGCTCCTTTAAGAAGACTCTAACAAATTGAAAGGAAGATCAAATTAAGCACACATGGATGGAAAAAATATTTACACCGAGAATGGAACTCCAATACCTGGAAAAGTAGAATACATATTTTGGAGTACAAGAATGGGAATTCATCTGAAGGCATTGGGACATGATGTATGGAATTCAATAATCACTGATTACTTCCCACCAAGCAGAGTAAGAACTCTAGCTCAAAATAAAACCAAGAAAAGTAACTCAATGGAAATGAATACAATACTTGATGGATTACCTAATGATGTCAAAGAAAATATAGGTGAATGTAACTCTGCAAAGGAAATTTGGGAAAAAATAAAATACCTCTACTCACATGAGAAGTCAAATGAAGCATTTCGATCAGAACAAAGTTCAGTCTACACAAATTCTAGTGATGAAAATTCTTTTGAAGAATACTCAGACATTGAAGCAGAAGTCAATCTGGAAGCTGAGCTTGAAATTTCTTTGGACGAACTGAGAAAATATAAACAAAGGTCTAAACAACTAAAGGATCAACTTAAGACTGTTGAGAAATTCAATAAAGGGACTGAAGCGCTTGATAAATTTCTTAGTCTACAAAGATCTCCCTCGACAAATTTGGCTTTGGATATGACCACACGCACATAATTAAAGGATCAAGTCCGATTACTCAGATTGATGTTGAAGATGACATGTCTAGTTATGATACCTCCAAAGAATCTGATCATCCTCCCAAGAAGATGTATCAAATCAAAAGTGAAGACTCAACCATCAATAAAGGTAAAGAATCTCCACAATCTTTTGATTACAATAATGTTGATATTGAATTCTCCCCTTCAAGTAAAGAAGAAGATTTAGATACAATAGAAGAATGTTCTGTTAGCATTTATCCCATGAAATAAGTAGAAGAAGAACTATCAAAGGCCAAACAAAAGGTTGATTGGAGTCTCCGTGAATACCTCTATGACCATAATGATTCAGACTATATCTATCTTCATGACTACACTAAAGAATTTCTTGAAAAGAGTCAAACACATATCTTGGAAATAAAGGAAATGCTCAAAGACAATGATAAAATCATATATGAGGAAAACATTCAGCTAGAAGAAAAGGAAGAGGAGATTGAGAAATTAAAGAATGAGATTAGTCAAGTAAAAGAAGAAAACAAGGAAGATGATGAACTTAGAAAAATCCTTGCAAATCTAAAGGAACTAAGATAAAGTAATGTCAATTTGAAGACCCAACTTGAAGAAACCAAAATAAGAGAGGAGGTAGTGAGGAACCTGTTGAACAAAAGGGAAGACTCATGTCATAAGATGGAAGAAGAAGTTGTGAATCTTAGAAAGAATATTGAGAAGTCAAACACCCAAGTCAATCTCTTGAGTAGCTCTATGATATTAGATGAGATCTTGGATATTCTGAGATCACCATATGACAAAACCAGTATTGGCTACAACAAGGAAGAAATTAGTAATCCCAAGAAACCTGCAAGTCCTTCATTTGTAAAGAGTGAGGACAGGTCTGATGCAAGTCTTTCTTTTATAAAAATGGAAAGCAAGTATGATGTAGGTTCTTCGTTTTCAAATAATGAAAGCAACATTACAAAATTTAAAAGATCGGGTCAAGGAATACATCCTAAAGCTATTCATACACCTCAAAGTAAGATTACAAGAAAGACACCTTCATGGATGAATCAAAGGAAGTATGAAAGTGATTTTAATGTTTATTGTTTTTCTTGTAATGAGTATGGTCATAAAGCCTTGGATTGTAGGCATCATGGAAGAAAAAAATTGGTAGGTTCAACAACAATATAAGATGTTGGAACTGCAATATTGTTGGACATATTGCTACACATTGCTACACTATGAGATGTTACAGTTGTGATGGATATGGCCACAAATCCCATGACTGTTGGAACTCAAAAATATAGTCAATAAGAAATGCTTCACACAATATGACAAGAAGAGTAAATAAGACATGGAAAATAAAATCTGAAGTACCAAACAAGAAAGACAATGAAAATATTTCTCCTGAAATTGATGAAGTTAATAATAGGAGATCAGTGGGTGAAACTTCTCAAGTTAAGGATGAAGAAGCTTCTGATGCACATAATAGTGACGTTGATGTTGAATATCCAACAATAGAACAACAAGAAGAATTGAGTGATGATTATCTCAAAAATATTTCCATCCCATTTTAATGGTACACTAAGACTCCTTCTCAAAATAAAAAATAAAAATAAAATAAATAAAAAATCTTTGTCCAGGAAGCTGCAAGAACTATGCTCAATGAACCAAAATTATCTGATGGATATTGGAGGGATGATGTAAGCACAAAAGTATACATATTTAACAATTGGTATCTTGGTTAGAGATCGATGAGAATCAATGGACACATCCAAGATTTTTCTGAATAAGATGAGCTACAACTGCGCAGTGTTCCAGTAGGACTGCGACATCTGCAGAAGCATCATTCTGATGTACAAAATGAGGTACATTACATCCTTTAGAGATAACAAGAGGAGAAACCCTGTCAGAAAAATCTACCCTTTTAGAAACAAAGGGGGAGAACAGTCAGTAAAAACTCAAGGGAAGTTTTTGGTTAGTAAATAAGAAAGTGATTATATTAAGTTTTGAAAAGACTCGATCACTACAAAAATTGGTATAAAAAAAAAAAAGACTACTCATTTGAAACACAAAAAATCCCAATCAACTAAGATAAGAAGTTAGTAAATTAACAGGGGAAGAAACCTTGTGAGGAAGAGCTACCTTTTCAGAAACAAAGGGGGAGAGTAGTAAGAAGCAGAGAGATAACATATTGATAGGGGGAGTCATTCAATGATGGGAAGTAGAACATGATTCCAGGAAGAGTTACCCAAGCTCAGATTATGGTCAGTAACATACATAGATTTATTACCGGAGGAAAAACCCTTTTCCATTGATGTCAAAGGGGGAGAGAAACTTCATAAGAGGAAAGCATCATCACAGGGGGAGTTTTGAATATGAAGTTAGTGTGTTTCCCTCAATGAAAAAGGGGGATATTGTTGGATATATTGTCATTGATGTCAACAATAGATGTGATGATCTGTTGTTAATGATGAATTACCATAGATGAGATTTTCATTGATGTCAACAAGTATATCAGTCAGCAAAAGATGTCAAACAATGTGCAGAGATCGAAAGCACAATCTTAGGAGGAGGAATGAACATGAGGAGCGAACAATATGAAGATCAAATCTTAGAAGGGAAAATGTAGTACATAAGAAATTCACGATTATTATGTATCATGATAGGATCAACAATGTTCCCATGATCCAAGTTTAGGAGAATTAGCAACTAACTATCAATGCATAAAATAATGCACAAACAATTATTAAATCTCGAGAGGGTTAGCGAATGAAGATCAAATTTTAGAAGGAAAGAGCATTGAAGAAGTATCGTCGAGATCTATGGAAATATTGAGAAATCGACCATTGCATAGGAAAAAGTGAGAAGTCTCAGTAGCCGTCCGATCAAGGAAATTGACGGTGTTGATCATCTCATGTAACGGACGATGGTCATATGAGTGACCATGGTCTTGAGGACCATTGAAAGATCATATCCATTGGATCTGAGCGTTGTGGACCAACAACCGTCGAATCTAGTATAACTACAAAGAGGATAAGGCCAAGATCCATCCTCCAACTTCGCGAAACATGAAATCATGATGAGATTCAAACTGTTGGATCCAGAGGACAGGTGGTGAGAGATCAACATTTCACTGACTTTCAAACTGGAAAATTCAAAGGTGAGTAGTACTCCAACTTCGTGAAACATGAAGTCCCGATAAGATATGGAACGTTGGATCATAGAGGGCCGTGGGCCATTGATCTAGAGAAAGTTTCAAAAAATTGGGAGTCAAGAGAAGGGAGGTGAGTAGTCCTCCAACTTCACGAAACACGAAGTCTCGATAAGATCTGGACCTTTGGATCACAGAAGGCTATAGGCCGTTGATCTAGAGTATTTTGGATATCGGGAGTTGGAAGAGTCAGGGTTGGCTCGCGTTCAAACACCCGACACACAAAGTCACTATTTCATCACAACCATCGATCAAAGGTGGAACGAGTAGCATTAATTCGAGGACATATGGCAGACCACATCAGCAGACCATGTCAACTATGACACATGGCGCAATCAGACATTGACAAGTTTCAAGTTGACTCAAAATTTTAGGTACATGAAAATCACAAATATGGGTGACACGTGGTAGCTACTTGACTTGTGACACATCCTCAAGTGATGTAAGTAGTTACGTCACTCCGAGATTTTTTACCACTGCACTCGCTTAATGCCCCAAAATCCCGAATGCCGGAGATCGAAAGTGGACTGAGACATCCTATCTAAAAGATCACTTCAGGAGCATTCATGATCGTTGATCATGAAGGAGGTTATGTGTCAACGGATCATGAACTCCATGCAAAACTACTCCGAGAAAATCCGAAGGAGAAAGGTTGGAGATTTCCAAATGCCGGAGTCCCAGAGAGGAGGATATTCGTTGGATTAAACATGAAATGCGTCACTGGATTGTGGACTCTGGGTGAAATGCTCCAGGAGAAAACGAGAGTTTGAGAATTGAAAGTCCCGAACACTCAAGTCCCGAAGCGAACATAAGTCGTCTGATCTGAAAGATCCCTTCAGGAGTGTTCTCAACCGTTGATCATACTACAGTGAGAGTTGAGGCTTGAGAGTTACGAAGCCCAGAGACGTGAAAGGATCTCAACCATTGATCAAGAAAGGGACATGTGTCAGCAGATTGACATCTTTGGGATATTTGAAATGTTGGAAGTCATGAAAACCCGAAGGGAAAAGTGCCGAAATTATGAAAGCCATACATATCATTGCTTGATTAAGTCCTGGCCGTTGGATTAAGCAATAAAGGATGAGTGTAAGGATTAATGCTATCCATTGATCTGGCTCTAATATGTAATGCGAGCCATCCGATATTATTGACAATATCGTAATCGAGAGTTTTGAAAGGTTGGATGTAATGAAGACTCGAAGGGAAAAGTGCCAAAATATCGTCAGCCGTCCATCTCATCAAAAGATCGAATCGTGACTGTTGAATCGATAAATGCTCAAGAGATTGTCTCAACTAATGTGAGGTCACCGTCATTGGTCATATGCTATAAGAGTTTTTAAAATGAAATTATAATATGATGCTTAGATTAATAAGCCTGTGGTTCTGTGCTTATGGTCATATGAAATTGGTTTGAAGGGAGCACCTCATACAGATTTCATTCGGCACAAAGTTACACCAGAACAATGAAGAGAATCGATAAATAATCAAATATGGTCTGTTGGTGAACCGAGAACGGAGCAGAAACATGAGTACAATCTAATGAGTCGATCCATGTCTGTGATCAACTCATGACAAAAATGAACTAATACACAATCATGGTTAAAAGAGAGTTAAATCATGAAAACATGAATAAAGAATAAAAAGGAAAAAATGATATTAATTAAAGTTCAGATTATCATTTTAAATGAAAAGTTACAATGGTTCATATAAAGAGACACGATGTTTTATATCTCACACCAGTTTGAAGATTATATAAATGAGAAAAAGTGGTGAGAAGAGAGTGTCTCTGTGGTTCATATTAGAAGATCAAAAATAGGAAGAGAGTCCAAGATGAAGAACTGTTTGTTCTAAGGTGTCTGTCAATGTCTTATTGAATATCAATAACATAAGAAGACAAAACATAAGTTATGCAATCCAATACTTGATACAAAATACCATATAAGCAAAGGTTGTGGTAGTCAAGTAGAAATTACAGTAATGGCTGCATGAGTCAAATTCAATGTGAAGAAGAAGATATTGATTTGCATTTTAATATAAGGGTGGGTGGGTGGTGCAAGGGTAGGTTGGAGCTTGCAGGGGAGTTGGTGATTCCTTGTCAGTGGTAGCTGACTAAACAGGGGGTCGAAGCCTCCTACCAGTTGGTGCTGGTGAAACGAGGGAGTTGGTGCTTCCTTGTCAGTTGTAGCTGACTAAACATGGGGTCGTAGCTTCCTACCAGTTGGTGCTGGTGAAAAAGGGTGTGGGTGCATCCTGATCAGTGGGTGCTGATTGAAAAGAAAGAATATATTCTTTCTATGTAACTTGTCATAAAAGGAATTTTTGAGTTAATAGAAAAGTGTTGGTGGTTTTCCTGTTGGGTTCCACGATAAAATCTTGTGTTCATAAGGGTTTTTTGTTCATCATATATTGCTTAATTGAATACTTAATATGTGTGATTAATATAGATGAAGTTAAAAAGAAAAAGTAGACAATACTGATTCACCCCCCCTCCCCCCTCTTAGTATTGCTGGAAATTCCATTAGGATTTCAGTCACGCCAAAGTGGAGGCTGCGGCTTTGGAAGATGTCAAATTGGTTGACATTGAGTTCAAAAGACATGATCCACATAAGATTGTGGAAAACCACCTAGACCACTTCAGCATGAGGCGGTATGTGCATGAAATATCCCCGTATGAAGAAATATCCAGGGGATTTAGATCCTACAAAGAGGTGCAAGACATATTTCAAACCCTACCTCCAGAACAACAAGTAGGTTTTATCAGTTTTCAAAGACATAGACAGAATAGCCTACCTAAGATACTACAAGGAGAACAAATAACCACTCCCCCTTCCCAGGAAGTCAGGTCAACAGGTTCCGAAGCGAGCCACTCTGGTAAATGAAAAGCCGAGGAAACCCCAAAGAGCTCAGAGGTGTGGACTCAACAATTAGAAGAATCATTGTTAGATCAGTTAGGCCCCCAGGATTTAGAACAAATCAAATCTTACATGAAGCAGGGACTTGATATACCCCCTTTGATGTCGACCACCCCCGCTGGTACCTCGAATACAATAGAGCAACAACAATCAATGAATATTGGTACCCCCATTGCATCATTGATGCCTCTACAATCCAACCTCGAAAATCCTAATTATGAAATTATTTTGGTAAGCGACCTTACTCCCATCTCACCCGAAGAGATGCCACCTTTGGATTTATTCCTTAGTAAGAAAAGGAAGGCCATCGTGAAAAGTGAATCACACCAAAAATATGGAGTGATAACCAAAATCTAGAGAATGGTGTATGACGGGAATGATTGAGATGATACTGAATTTGCAAGGGAAGTCGTAGGTTTGTTAGGTGCTTTTTCCACATCCAATCAATGGTATGTGGACAATTTGGCTGAACAACTGCGGAAAAAGTGTCTACTGGTAGAGCACTTGAAAAATCAAATACATGCCATGGAACAAACTATTAGGAGCAGGATGAGCCAAGACTTTGAACAAATCAGGGCTTACGACGAGATGCAAATCCAATAGCTTCAGGCCAACCTTGAAGAACTCCATCAGAGTTCACAAAATGACTACAAATTGGTCACTCAACACGATGAAATAATAGAACAATTGCGAGCTAGTCTGAGCCTAACCGAAGGTACCTCAATAGATATCACGAGCTTCCAAACTCAAGCATTGGAAGTAAACGAGAAGTTAGAAGTGGCACATCATGACCTTTTTCTAAAGATAGATTCCATCCAAAAGTGCTATCAGTCAGTGGATATTTCTTTGAAGGGTATCTATATCAAGGAAAGGGAGGCTCACTCGGCTCGGGCTAATTTTCAAGAAGAAATCGTATTAATATAGAAAGAGAACGTCCCTGATTTTTCTATTCTTTCTCCTTCTGAACAATTAAGAGGTGGGATGTCTCTAAAGGCTTGGGAGACCAATCTGACAGAGAGAAAAATATTCACCAGAGAGGTAAAATAAGCTTCTATAGAAGCGTTGTCATCACTAGACAAAGGGCTAATCGATTTTGAAGGAAATACTATCTTCGAAGCCCTGGGTCAGATTAATATAGAAAGGAACCAACATAACTCTTGAAAAAGCAAAGAAGAAGCTCCGATAGAAATTTAGGAAATGACCCAGATTGATCTTTTTAAGATAAATAAATAGTTAGTAAATCCAAGCTCACAGTTACAGGCTACAGATCGGGAAGTGAAGGGAATTCAAGAAAAGTTTCCTTAGCTAGAAAGGAATTTATTCACTTCTGAGGTAAATGAAATGACTCAACCATAAAGGTTTGTGGTGGAATTATTAGATAAATGCAACCGATATATACAACATGGAAAAGAAAGCACAATAGGGAGCATGTAAGAAAACATTCACAGTACCCTTTATTTGTATGCTTTCTACCTTCCACTTTCCAACAATCATTCATCTTGTCCACCTTCATCTTAGTCTCCACTTATCCATTCATCATTATGCACTTTCCCCATTATCATTCTTTCAACAAATGGTTACCTTTCCTGCATCCTTTATCCATTCCTTGACGAGCCATGCAAAGCTACTCATTCAATTATCTTTCCTCCCTAATCCCAACTGTGTTTCATTTCATTACTAAACATATTTGGAGGGACAGAAGACAACAAACAAAAAATGACCAAGCAACATCTGTGTACATCCTAAAGGACTAAGGAGAAGAGGCATTTTATCTTCCAGCAGATGAAAAGACAGAGGAGAACGCCAACACAGCTCATCAGATTTTACATAATGTTGTCTTATTCAAATATATGCTATTTTTATTGTAAGAAGTCCAACCGTTTGAGTAGTGTCAATTTTTGTATAAATACATAGATTCAAGATCTATTGATTTTTGCTTCTTGCTAGATGTAATAGAGAAAACTATTCTTTTTGAGCATTAATACAAGTGCAGACAAGGATTCCAAATTCTGTTCAGTTTGAGTTATGTGCTTCTTCTGTATTTCCACATCTCCAAATTTTCTTATGTAATTACTTGATGAACGATTGATTGCAATTTAGTATCACAAGTACCGTAATCAATTTATATCATCAATTCATTAAGTAAGCAATTTTTCCTCTGTATTTACTGTAAGTAATACAAGACTTGCAAGCTATTTAAATTACTACATCTCATATCATGTTCAAGGGTGCGCTCTTTACTTTCTTCTACTGCAACAAGGTGATACTCATGTGCCATTGATGACTATCTTTGTTTAACAATTTTGTAAGTTTCTCCCACACCATATTATATTACAATTGTGATCCAAACAAGGAAATACAGCCTCTGTACTGTCCTATTATTAATTTCATTTAAGGATCTTTTCTTATATAACTAAAGGTAGAAAAAACACTCTTTCAAAAAAATTCTTTTAAAACTTTCCTACTGCCTGACATTACTCTTTGAGCCTTAAGTTTAATCTTAGGAACAACATATTTTTGGATCTGTTGCCGAGGACGAAGAAACAAAGTTATTTTTCCCTGGGAAAACAACAAGGTAAATTTCTATCTTTGATAGTGAACAAATATTGAATACGCAAGTAAGGATTATTTTTATCTTTCACTTGGTGACTCCACCGTAGAAAAAACTGGCATTCGGTCGAAAGAATACCAGAAAGAATCTATATGATAACCAGACTACACTAGTTTTAGATCCTGGAAGGTTGTTGAAACCAAGGGGATACCTCAAATCGACCACTGCATCAGTAGGTAAAGTATATCAACCCAAAGTTATGCAAGTTAATGCTAAGGTTCATATTGAATAACTAACCCCTAGAGAGAGTTTTAAACAAGTACCCTATGTAGAGGTGTCAGCTAGTAAACCTGAGGCTAAGTTTGAGAATCTGGAGGTAATTGTTCCCGAGATAAAAGTTGATATTGACTTGAATGATATTGCTACCAGTCGAAACAAAAAATCCCTCTTGATACCTGCTGTCATTGACACCCCGACGTTTCCACCCTTGCCTAAAGTTAAGGTTTCATTTTCCCAAAGCCCCGAAGAATATATTTAATACCCTAATTCATCCCCTATCGGTTCTTCTATATATACATCTTGTAAGTTTGAGGAAACCACTCCACATTTCCCTTTTCCTCCTCTTCTAGATTTTTCATCTCCTAACGGACTTTTTCCAGAATTTCCTTCACCACATCTCGAAGTAGTTGAAAGGTCACTACTTCAGTCCCTTGAATTTTTTGAAAATCCCCTTTTTAGTTCTCGAAGTCCATCTCCTAGAATTCCAATGGCTTCTAATGGAGGAGGTGGCGCTGGAGGCGAAGGATCAGGTGGACAAGGTCAAGGACAAGCTCCACCTCCTAGAATATTTACCAAGGTAGTTGGCAGATACACGCCCTTGGTGCTCCCTTTTGCCCTTCATGATTTTCCTGAAAATTATATGAAAAACCTACCAAAATTCATGGGAGAAGGAGATTTTATTGCAACTGAACACATAGCCTTTTTTGATCAGTTTGATGATATCCTTGGCATTTGAAACAAGGATGTTTACTCAAGGCTATTAGTACAAACCTTTGAAGGACAAGTGAGAACCTGGTTCAGAGGACTCCCTGTATATTCCATATGATCTTATGACGAACTAGAAAGAACCTTCCTTAGATAGTGGGGTGAGAAAAAGGACCATCTATATTATTTAACCCAATTTAGGGATTTAAGAAAAAATAATTCTGAATCAGTTCTCAAATTTACTCAGAGGTTCAACAAATTGTATAAAAAAATCCCAACTGAAGTCAAACCTTCTCAACCTGCTGCAAAGGTAACTTTTGTAGGGGCCTTTGAACTTGAGTTTTCTCTCTTCTTAAGAGAAATAAGGTCTGCCACTCTAGCATGAATGCAAGATGAGTCCATATAAATTGAATCTAATATGATGGCATCCGAGAAATTAAAAACTAAGGTCGAGATAGGAACCAGAGAACCTAAGCATTTTAAAGAACAGGAAGGACCATCTGGGTCTGGGAAGTCCGCATAAGAGAAAATGGATGAGATGGCCAAGATAATTAAAGATTTATCAAACAAGATATCCAGAATGGAATTAGATCAAGCCAAAATTGATCCATACATTAGGAATCAGTTCAAGAGAAACCCTAACCCTCAGATACAGTAGATGCAAATAAAAAATGAAGATCAAAATATCCAAGCCCCATTTAAAATTGAAAACTTTATGCAGAGGGATGACATGAAAAATTATGAAGAATTAGAAGAGGATATAAACAACCTTAGCGATGATGATCTGGAGCCACATTTAACTAGACATGATTATGAGAAGTCTTTAGACCTAGAACTCTTGTTTAATAATGAAGAAAGCATCAATAATCTGGGAGAATCTGCCTATCAAGGACTCATCGAATCAATAATGGCTGAATTCCAACAGAAGTATGATTTAAGGCCCAGAGAAAAAACTCCTACGAATGTTCCACCGAAAAATATTTTGTCACAAAATAAAATGAATGAGGCAACAATTACTAAACCGCCAACTGAAACACAAGTTGCTCGAACAAAAATAGTTGAAACAAGAACAATGCAAACTAAAAAATCGGAAAATACAAGATCATAAGTTCCAACCAGAGAAATCGAAAAAACGATAAGATGTTTCAGTTTAGAAAACAAAGTTAATAAAATTAAAATCCCCATGCCTCTAGTTGAGCTTGCGAAAAATACGATTTATAAAAAGAAAATTACTAAAATGACAATTTTTTCTAATGATGAATGTCACACAAATGTTATTAATCTATAAGATGAAAAACCTACGATCATGTTCGGTCCACACATTGAAAACACTAAGGATTATGTTGCTCCATTTTATATTACACTAACTATGCATGTCCATTTACTCCACAATTGTATGATGTATTTTGGGGCCTCTCATAATTTAATGCCTAAAATTACCATGGAAAAGTTAGGCCTTGAAATTGCTAGGCCTTATCAAGACTTGCATTAGTTTGATTCCAGAAAAGTTAAGTGTCTAGGCATGATCAAATATTTGGTAGTAAATCTTGCACAGATACCCATGAAAAGTTTCCTTATGGACGTGGTTTTTGTTGAAGTCCCTGCCAAGTATGACATGTTTTTATCCCAGTCTTGGGGCGCCAAATTAGGAGGATCAGTTCAGTTGGACATGACTTATGCTACGATCCCAATTTTCGATGGACAATTCACACAACTATACAGAGAAACTAGACTGGCATATACGGTAAGTGACCCTCAAAATACAAGTAATTACCCAGTCTATGTTGCTGATCAGGACTTAGGAAATTGCATATTATCACTAGATGACGATTTCAAATAATGTACAAAAGAAGAAAATAAAAAAGTAGAAAAAACAAAGGAAAATGTAAATAGTAGGTAAGGAATGTAGAAAATGTTTTTGGATGGCACTTCGTCCTGCAAAGGAGCAGGGTATGGAGTGTTATTTGTAGCACCAGGATATGAGTATGTTATTCCCTTCTCATATAGATTACAGTGGAAGATTGATTATATGAATAATGTTTGTGAATATGAAGCTCTAGTCTTAGGATTAGAAGCCGCCAGAAAGTTAAAAATTAAACATCTTATAGTTTATGGTGATGCAAAGATCATTGTGAAACAAATAAAACAACAATATCAAGCCAAGCATCCAAGTCTGAGGTCATACATAAATTGTGCTTGGGATTTGATAGAGAATTTATTCTCATCCTTTAACATTCACTCCATTCCCAGAATGGAAAATCAGGAGGCCGATTCTTTAGCCAAAGCTGTTGCGACCTTTGTACCACCTACTATCCTAAAAATGAAATATCACATTGAAATGAGACACATGCCTTCAATCCCGAACAATGTTCAACACTGACAAGTCTTTGAAGACGACGAACAAATTAAAAAGTTACTGGAGATGATTGATGAGTTTTCTAAAAACCACATAGATTAGAAAAACCAGAATGATCCTACTTGGATTATGCAAGAAGGGGATAACCCATAAAAATTCCAAGACAAGATTGCGAACCACCATATGCGTGTGCTTAAGAACAATCAGATCCATAGAGGCCTGATCCCCTTAGAAATATTGTTTGATTATGATGACATTCCTTTAAAGTCTACCTTATGTCCCCAACCCAAAGAAGTTGAAGACTGTAATGTAGGAACTAACGAATATTCGAAGATGGTCAAGATATCAAAGTACCTCCCAGCCCAAATGAAAAGTAAGTACGTCGAGTTTCTTAGGCAATACAACTATTTTTTTTCTTGGTCCTATGATGATATGAAAACTTATGATACCTCTGTCATTGAACATAAGATTCCTTTAAAACACTACATTAAACCTTTCAGACATAAACTTAGGTAGATAAACCCAATTCTCCTCCCAGTGATAGAAAGGGAAGTCAAGAAACTTCTCAATGAAAAAATTATCATTCCACTAAGGTATTCCGAATGGGTAGCAAATGTAGTGCCTGTCAGAAAGAAAAATGGTGAAATAAGGATCTGTGTAGATTTCAGAAACTTAAATCGGTTGTCCCTCAAAGAGAACTACCCACTCCCTAAAATGGATCATGTTCTAGAAAATGTAGTTGGGGCTAACAAATAGTCCATGATTGATGGTTTTTCTAGATACAATCAAATCGTTGTCCATGAAGACGACAAATAAAGGACTGTGTTTACCACTCCGTGGGGAATTTTTATGCACGATAAAATGCCATTTGGTTTGATGAATGCAGGGGATACTTTCCAGAGAGCGATGGACATCGCATTATTCGGTGAGAAAGAAAAATTTGTTGTTATTTTTCTTGATTATCTGACAGTTTTTTCTAACTTTGATGCAGAACATCTTCTACACCTAAGGAAGACCTTCGAAAAATGCAGAAAGTTTAGTTTGTCTCTTAATCCTAGGAAATCACATTTCACTATGCAAGAAGGTAAGCTCTTGGGTTATATAGTGTCAAAAGAAGGAATCAAGGTTGACCCGAAATGAGTTGAGGATATAGCCACAATCAATATTCCTAGGAACAAAAAAAAATTCAATCTTTTTGAGGAAAGATAAACTTTTTGAGAAGATTCATTCAAAATTTTGCCGAAATAATTAAAAGGATTACATATTTGTTGAATAAATACAGTGAAGTGAAATGGACTGTTGAAGCTAAAGCCTCATTCGAGTGCGTCAAGAAGGCTATAGGGGAAGCATCAGTGTTAGCAAGTCCAGACTATACAAAGGAATTCCTGATCTTTTCATTCGCTTCCGAACATACTGTTGCAGCGATACTCCTGCAAAAGAATGAGGAAGGATTCGAGCAACCAATATATTTCTTCAACAAAAGCCTCAGGGATGCAGAGTTAAGGTATGGTATACTTGAGAAGCAGGCATACACAATAGTGAAGGATCTCAAGGCTTTTAGGACATATGTACTGTATTCCAAGATAATCTCTTACTTTCCAACTAATGCTATCAAAGACATTTTAGTTTAGCCAGACAGTGATGGGAGAAGAGGAAGATGGCTGGCTAAAATTCAAGAATTTGATCTAGAAGCGAAACCGACCAAGCTAGTAAAAGGTCAGGGCCTAGTGAAATGGTTAGCCGAATCAAATTTTATGGCGCTCGGAATAAATCACATGGAATCAAATGGATACATCCCAGATATAGAGGAGCTTGACGATCAAACCCCTATGATTCAAATCGAAGATAATTTTGCTTCCTCTGCTTGGTATTGCGATATTGTTTCATACCTCCTTACCCTTTAGTGCCCAAATGACATTACTCCATCCAAGGCGAGAACTTTGAAGCTAGGTGCAATTAAATATTCATATTATTGATGGCCAACTATACTAGAAGGATACTATTGGTTTCTTATTATATTGCTTAACAGAACCTGAAACAGAAGGTGTCATAGATGAATTTCATGAAGGAGTATGTGGAGGACACCACGCTTGGAGATAAATGACCTACAAGATTTTAAGAGCTAGATATTATTGGCCAAAGTTATTTACTGATGTGAATGCTAAGGTTAGAGCCTACAACTCTTGTTAACTATTCTCTGGTAAGAAAAAGCTCCCTTCACTACCTTTAATCCTAGTCAAATCATAAGTTCCCTTTCAACAATGGGGTCTAGACTTCATTAGAGAAATCCACCCGCAATCAAGCGCTCAACATTAATGGATTTTAACCGCTACTGACTACTTCACGAAGTGGGTTGAATCCATTCCAACTCGAAATGCTACGTATTCGATAGTAATAAAATTCTTGGAAGAGAACATCCTATCGAGATTTGGGCGTCCTCGAAAAATAGTCATTGACAACGCCCAAGATTTCAAATCTATGGAAATGGTTAATTTATGCCAAAAATACAACATTATGTTAGAAAATTCTACAACCTATTATCCTCAGAGGAATGGGTTAGCCAAATCATCCAACAAGAACCTTATGACTATAATAAAAAAAATGTTGATGGAAAATAAGAAGTCTTACAATGTTCACCTGAAATACGCCTTGTGGGAGAATCGAATCGGCACCAAGAAATCAATAGGTATGTCCCTTTTCAAATGGTTTACGGTACTTACATTGTCCTTCCTATCAATCTCGCTCTTCCTGTGATGAATCTCTGACAAGATGAAAATGAAGAGCCAAATGACATTAAAAGAAGGATAAATCAAATAATCAAAGTCCAGCAAAATAGGGCTGAAGTAGATGACAAACTTCAAAAGTACCAAGATAATATGAAGGCCCTCTTCGATAAAAAAGATAAATATAGGGAGTTTCTTCTCGATGATCTAGTTTTAAAGTGGGATTTTAGAAAATAAGATGCAGGAAAGCATGGAAAATTCAACCATCTATGGTTCGTACCATTTAGGATTGCAACTGTTGAGGGGAAAAAATCCTTCTTACTGGAAAACCTCAATGGAAAAATTCTTGATGCTCCTATCAACGGGTGTTACCTAAAACATTTTATGCAATAATCATATTTCAGATTCCCATTGTATATACCGGTTTTAGTTTACTGTTTCGATTTGCAATTAAAATTTTTCTTTTGTAAATTATCCAAATTTTACTTTTACTGTAAATAAACCAGGTTTACTTGATATCATCAAAACAAAAATATTAAAACATATATATCACATACCATCTCTATTCTGCAGAATTTTCTAACACTCCCCATTTATGTTTTCTTGCAGAATACATACTGTCAGTTGAGAGATAAGGATGTATTGGAATACAACACTAAGTTTTCAAAACATTTGATTTCTCTCAAAACATGTGATAAATTAATGATTTACTTGATTGAAAATACAAAGTAAATCTGAGGTATGAACTCTTATTCCGTTAGTTCAAGCTAAAATTTTAAGGAAATCGTATCAGATGTAAAGGAGGTTTCACTCATATAGATATTGTCACCTGATCAAAAGTAAAAAAAAGTATGAATATTACAGATTAATTCTGAAGTCTTCTTTGAATAAAATGAAAATGAAATAAAAAATCAAATAAAAGAAGAAAGAAAATAAGAATAAAAAGGGCTTAAAATGGAAGCTCGAAAATCAAGAAACAAACTTGTCTGGGAATGAGATTATTTCGCTTCAGACCCTTTGAGTCTTAGTTCTATTTTATTTTTCCTACCCAGAGATTTTATTCACTTCTAAATTTTTCTATCCTTTCCTTAGTCTTCATAGAAAGAAAGAAATTCACCTTGACTTTGAAAACTTAAAAACATATATTCAAAATGAGATTAGGCGAAAATATTTATGATTCCTTTGATTTTAATTGAAAGAAAGTATGTCTAGGCCAATCCTGATAACTTTAGCTCTTCTATTGGATTTTAAATGACTAATTCGCTCAAGGTTGATCCCTGAAATTCAAAATCCCTATAAAATCTTCCCTATAGGCGAAAGTGTATTGAAGATCGGGAGACAATTAGTTTCAGAGTATACTTAAAAAAATTACGAAAGACCTTACTTTTAAAATTTTAAGTAGATATCATCCCTTGTATGATACATACATATTGATTGCACCCACTTCAAATATTAAAATATAATACAGATGGTGAAAGGAAATTCATAATCTGATTGCCCCCATCTAGTCCAAGACAAATGGTGAAAGGAAATTCAAAATTCGATTGCCCCCATTTTGTCCAAAAGAGATTATGAAAGGAAATTCATGTAATGATTTCCCTCATCTCAGAAAAATGAAAAAGTGGTAATTGAAGTGGTGAAAGGAAATTCAATGGGAGAAGTAGATAACTTCACCGAGATACTGAACAAGCTCGCTGGCAGTGAAGCAATATCTATGATATATGTATGTCTATCGTACATATCTATAAAACATACTCTGACATCTAATTCTCTTTTCGATAATATTTACATTATGAACCGATGAGGGATTACCTGAATAAATTATTACATCTTGTTGTAGGAAAATCTCCCTGCGGACAGGTAGATCGCCTCAAAGAGCTAGACCCTAACTCTAAGAGAGAAAGTGCTTAACGCGGACACTAACTTCCTTTCAAATCTAGAAAAAATAATACATAAGAAGGAAGGAGAGTAGCAGTACCTCT
This sequence comes from Picea sitchensis, assembly GCA_010110895.2. NCBI lineage: Eukaryota > Viridiplantae > Streptophyta > Pinopsida > Pinales > Pinaceae > Picea > Picea sitchensis. The sequence continues at coordinate 615,142 of SNQJ01S0002157.1, read as the reverse complement.
TTATCGACGTTTGTCCCTGCACACTCCGAATCGAGCTCCAAACTCTCGCTCCTCGCTGAGTCCTGTAGACAAAAAAGTACGACCACTTCCTACTCTATTGATATTAGCTTGAAAATAGATCTATCTATCAATGATAATTTCATGTAAGATCAGACACAAACTAGAAAGAAACAGGCCAAGCGTGTCATATTAATGAGAATAACGACAACAGTACTTACAATCATAGATGCGAATGCAACAGCTTCGTCAAGTCCCCTTCGTCTAACCCTTGCTCGAAAGATCCACGACCTGGATGATAGCAGCTTCACTGATCACTTTCCTTTGGCTGATTGTGTGTTTCCTATAAGATCATAGGTTTCATGCTAGCAATTCTTCCCCCTTTTCACCATCATAGAGCCTGCTTATATAGGTTAAGAGAAGCTTAACCTCTTGAGTTATCTTTAGAACAAGTTGAGGAATCCCCTCCTTGGATAAGGGATATCCTGATGGAACCAAGAATTTGAATGCAACTGCCTTCCAAACTTGAAATATCCTCCCCTTATTCTCCTCAACGGGCCAACTACTGCCTTAGATTAGACAACACTCCCTCAAAAGGGGCATCAGGGCACTATAGTGCTCCCTAGGAATCTTGAGGGGGGCACCAGCGCTCAAAGGATGGATAACGCTCCTTCAGAGGGGTAGTTGGGCGTTATAATGCTCCCTAAACCCTTAAAGGGGAGTGCCAACGCTCCTGAGGCTGATGTAGGGGAGTGCTCACCTTCAAAACCTTTGTTTAAGAGATCCTTTCAGGTGATAAGAGTTCCTTGACTTTAGTTAATCATTCTCCTTCCTCCAAATCAAGTGTCTGAGTTATTCTAGATGTCTCCTTGGTGTCGTCATCATGGCAGTATGCTTTGTTTGATGTTTGTGACACTTGTGAATGACATGTGACACTTGTGACAGTTGAGAGGATCATGCGACACTTATGACACTCATCAAAGTGAGCAATATTGAGGTGTAACAGATGCGAACTGATAACTGAAATGCTTTGTAGACGTTCAAGCAAGGGTATAGACTTGGAGAACCTTACGGAAGCTGCACACAAACATCCAACAAATATCATGACATATTTCAAAACCCAAGGCAGGCATACCTATGCTTGGGTGATCAAGACTTGCAAGATATGGCCGCCATAAAATACACTGCGGATCCATAATTATATTGATGAAAAGGTATAGCCACCGGGAATACAATGTGGATCTATACTTTGATGACCTAGACTAATCGTAGCCACGAAGAATACACAGTGGATCTATGAGGTGACAAGACATAGCCACAAACAATACAAAGTGGATCTATGTAACAATGTATACATCATTCATCCAAGAGAAACTCCTTCACAACCTGGGCAAAGTATATATCAAAGTGATTAGTCAACCTAGGGTCTTCTTACTGATCCCAATGTGGTACGATTCTAACCATGTGAATAGATGTCCCGATGTCAAACATGGTAGAAACCACTTGATTACCGGTGAATGGTGTGAACCGTTAACAAGTACGAGGGAGATCACCATTAATATCAATGATTCCCAAGGTACCATAGTACATTCTGACGAATGTGAATGGATGAGCCGGAGTCAAACATCCATGGAATCATTCGATCAGAGGTCAATGATGTAAACCTACTATCGAATGTGAGGAGGCCTGCCATTGAGGCATGTAGGTCCCAAAGTACTAACTGGTTTCTAAGCCTAATTCCTGGATAATGTGCTGAGGTCGATAGGAATAAGCTCGTCGAAGGAGGGCCTTGATGTATCCCCCATCAATGACACGAAACAGACATAAATATGTAATTGGTGGATCAAATGGACATGGACTGACACGGGTTTTGAGGCAAGATATTTGGGATGGCTGACTCTCGAGGTGGATACTTCCCTTGAACACTGAGGCACAATAGCAGAACACATGGACCAAAACTTGATGATGCAGTGGATGTGGTGACTTACGTCAGGTGACCCAAAGGAGTGAAAGAAACTCAAAGGATTGACTCAGTGCAGAGGATCAGTGGGTTATAATGCGTGCAAAAAACAAAGTTCCGTGTTGAAGGGCGACTCTAAGAATTGCTTGATAATGTTCTCAAGAGACTGCTTGGCTTGCTTCTTTCAATTTTTCCCCCATCCAGATAGACGAGTACCTCTTTTTGATTTAATGAGCTCGAGGAGGATAACACATTCTCGATATAACTCACCTTCGGTAAGTTCCTCTTCCTTTGTTTAACGAACTAGAAGAAGTAAGGGTTCGATCCCATATGGGCCTGTCGATGTGTGCTTTAGCGAGTCCAAAGACAGAAAAATCAAAGGTTTTTCAGGATTATAGAGTTTGGAAAAACACTTAAAAGAGAACTCTCTCAGTTCCTTTTTCGTACAATACTCTAACGAGACCGAAAAAGAGATAAACTATCGCTCGAAAGACTCCCTTTCTAACCTTTTAACGAGTGTGAAAGGAAGCAAGGTCACTCGACAATCTTTTCATATTTAGAGAGTCTGAAAAGAGTTTAAAGATGACTCCAGGGGGTTTCCTTTTTCATGTATCCATGTGGGTCCGAAAAAGAGATAAAAGTCTACCCAGCACGTTCTCATGTTTTCGAGCTTGAGAACGAACCAAGACTATGCTCATAAGTGCGACAAGGTGAATAACCCATCAGAACTGCCAGGAAACCTGCGATGTCAAAACTACAAACCAGGGGTTCAGTGAAGCCATCATATTGTTAGAGAAACCCATAAATGACTATACCTTATAAAAAATGGAAATTTATAAATAGAAATACAATGAAAATTCCATTTACCATTTCATTTTTCAAGGATTTTGGAGTAGTGGAGATTCTCATTTTGAGGTGGATCTTGTTTTACTTGCTACAGAGATATGGTTGACCATTTTTTCTTGCTGTTCGGACCAGGTATATCTCCATCTCTCCTTATTTCAATTACATGGTTTAATATTCATTTTCTTAGCAACATTTAATCCAAAAATGAAGCCCTAAATTGCCCCAGAAAGATCAAAATCAACCTCTTTTAAAAATGATGGAAAAAGGGGATTCTTTTTGCAAAAACGTTTTAGAAGGGGATGGCCCAGATGCCAACGCTTCAATAGCTAATGGGATGGGTCTTTTTGGCAAAGAACCCATGAAAAATCCCCACAAATGCCCACACAGCCATAAGGGAAATCGTTTGCATTTAAAAACGTTTCATTATTGTGTGATGAACATTGAATGGCTAAGAGAGGGCGTGATGATTGTAAAAGAGGGTGTGGTCTCTTTAAATAATGTGGGCATTGGATTTTATGTTTTTGGATTGCTTTTGAAAATTGCCGAAATTGCCAAAACATTGGAATAATGAAATTCTTTATTCTTTTTGTTTTGTAGGTGATTTCGGCGACCATGATCGAGTGGAAAGAACGAGAACATGAGATTGATGACTTGGATGCCTTGCAGAGTCCTTGCACATGGGCCACATTGTGAGCTTGTGGCTTATTAAAATTCTTTAAATTGCAAAAAATGAAGAAGGAGATTTTGTTGCTTGAGCATATGATCGACCTATGGGATGTTGCGGAGCAAGGATTCCGTATTGGCACATAACTTCTAACCATTGAGTTGGAAGACATCTATTTCTTGACTGGCCTCTCGAAGAGAGGGGTTCCCATATCTTTTTCTGGGCAGAGGGCGCTACCTGAACAAGTGGGCGTGTATCTAGCACGTCACTGTGTTCCAGGAGAAAGACTGATAGGGGGTAGAATCCCTATCAAGGATATCCAAGAGCTACCCCTCTGGTCCATTTTGTTTTCCATCACAAGCATGACGGGGCAGTACTAGCGCACATCTGGCATCAAGATCACAGGTGGCTTATGGTGTACAGTGTTTGGAACCAACACTGTTCAACTGGAGTGTAGGGTTCCTTCGAAATGTGAAGGAACAGGTTTCATGGTGCAGGATGGGACAGAAATAGTTTGGTTACAACTCTTTTCTGGTCTCATTTTTCCTAGAGCACATCCCCCAGATGCATCCTTAGATAGCACTGGCAGTGCGACCAGTGGATGAACTAAGGATGGAGAGGTGGACTAGTCTGTCTCCGAGGCTAGTAGCGGAGTCAAAGTTCCGTTTCACTGGTGATTTCTTTGCTTGGCTGAGACGACAGTATCTCTAGATAGAAGACTTCCCGTACGCTGAGGTAGATTTCTGTGGGAGCATGGATTTGATTTTACTCGCGGGGGAAGACTGGGATATGTCAGGTAAGAAACTGAGCCATACCTTGTCTAGTTTTTATTTTTTTAAGTTTTTGATGTATATGTATTTTTTGGGTATATAGAAGAGTTTTTAAAAGATGTATTGTTTTCAACATGCAGATAAGGGAGCAGTGCGCCCGACTGATATACCGATACAAGGACATCATGGGGGTGCTCCGGTTGTAGAATATCTGGGAGTACCCGTGATAGGTCTTCGATAGGTTGAAAGAAACCTCCAAGGACTCACGATGGGCATTCCTCCTCTACAGAGGGGAGAAGTGCCTCTACATATGCAGAGGCACACTGTGGGAGTGCCAGAGAATGTCAATTCTCTATTAAGATGCATAGTGCGTGCAGTGATATGTTACTCACAACACAATGTAGTGCAGGGAGATTAGAGTCTCTCTGGTGATCATATTTTTGTATGCCTTGTCAGGCGATGTTGTATGGGTTTTAGAGACCCAACATTTTTCTCTTCTACATACTTTTTTGATGTAATCAAAACATTTCAGTCACACCATATAT
>SNQJ01S0002157.1:598769-610303 GCA_010110895.2 Picea sitchensis | reverse complement strand
ATATAGATACAGTTCTGAGTTTTTGCAGTGCCAAATGATTTGTACATGATGATGTTTGTGATGTGTTTCAATTTATATGTGATGTACAGTTTTGCTTTCCTTAAGTCTTATATGTGGGTGAGATACTGATTCATGATGTAATTAGCTAACGAATCCGAAACACTATTGAGTTCCCTTGGAATGTGTCTATATTCAATGTAATCAAACATTCGTTCAAGAAGGCGAACTTGTAGGTGGAGACATAGCAGGATAGGATTACGGATAGTGTAGATATGGTTAAGCTGATAGACCACGAGTTGGGAGTCTATGTAAACAATGATACGAGAGATACCTAGGGAGGAGGCTTGGGTCAACACTCCGATGGCAGCATGATATTCTGCCATATTATTGGTCGCTGGTCCTAAGCAAATACCTCCTGAACTCACCACCTCGTCAAATTGGTAAATGACCCATGCTGCCAAAGCAATGTTTCGGGTATGTCGACTAGTGCCATCTGCAAACCTGAAAAAGACAGGAAAGGAAGACGTCATCTGTGCATGAAAACACAAGCACAGTCATGAGTGGCAACGGTAAAGACTCGAGCACACAAAAGAAATAGACACACCAAACTAAAATAAAATAATGTACAAAGTACAGATGCTGGGTAATCTAAGCATAGTACTTTTTAAGGTAAAGCCCATTCCGAGGCTCTCCTAGGGAAATTCCATCATGATCTACTAATTCGTAGGAACCTCTGTGTAGAACACGCTTCACGATGTAGGGACCGTGCCACAGAGGTTCTAAATTACCTGTCCCCAATTTATCATGAGCTTGGTCATAAGAGAGGACTAAGTCTCCTTCTGAAAAAGTCCGAGGATGGACGGATTTGTCATATTGACTCTTAATTCATTTCTGGTGTGCCTCATTAACGAGAGCAACATCACGACATGTTTTTTCTAGTTTGGATAGATACAAGAATCATTCTTCTTTAGTAGAAGTATGGGGCAGGAGTTCTACTTTAAGTTTGAGTGATGGAATCTCACACTCGTTTGGTAGAACGGCTTCAATGCCATACACCAATTGGAAAGGAGTAAATCCAGTTGAGGTTTTCACAGAAGTGCGATAAGCCCAGAGAGCGGAGAAAATTTGTAGATGCCACGATGTCTTGTTTTCCCCTACCATGCATTGGATCATGGTTTTTAGGACTTTTTTGATGGCCTCAACCTGTTCGTTGGCCTGAGGGTAGTAAGGGGATGAGTTTTCATGGAGAAAACCCAATTTGACATGCAGTTCACTCATCATCTGGTTCTTGAAGTGTGCACCATGATCAGTGACAATGGCACGTGGTACACCAAAATGAGTTATGATGTGGTTGAAAAGAAACAGAGCTGCGGTACGACCATTGTTCAGGAAGGTAGGCATAGCCTCAGCCCATTTGGTAAAGTAGTCGACGACGACGATTATATAACTGTGCCCCCCGGCTGAGGTAGGCTTACACTGCATGAAATCGATACCCCACTTGGAAAAGGGGTCGATGGAGAAAATGGGGTACAGCGCAGTAGGGTGGGTGCGTGCCTTCTTGTTAAAGACTTGGCAGGGTGGGCATTTTTTGACGGCCTCGATACAATCTTTGAAAATCGAGGGCCAAAAGTAGCCGACACTTAGGATTTTTTGGGCTGTGGCCATCCCAGAAAGGTGACCGCCACAGGCACCAAGGTGACAATCGTTCAAAACACGTTCAGCCTCCTCATGAACCAGACATCGTCGAAGGATAGTGTCAATACCACGATGATATAAGGTTTCACCGATGATAAGATAACGACGAGAGTGGTGATGAATACATCGACGCTCTTCCCGAGAAATGTTAGGATGAAAACGTTGGGTTTGAAGGTAAAGGAGAATGTCTCCGTACCAAGGATCAGAGGTGCTGATGAGGAAGAGAGATTCATCAGGGAGAGAATCTCTAGGTTCGATGTCTTCATCGGCATGAGGGAGAGAACAGATAAGCTCTGCAAACACCAAGGATTTTTTGGCTTTGGCCTTCGTAAATTCAAGATCGAATTCCTGAAGGATAACGATCCATTTAGAATATTTTCCCCTAAGTACTTGACGTGTCAAGACGTGGTACATGGGGTTGGAGTCCACGATCACTGTGGTGGTGCATAATAAGATGTAATTGTGGAACCTCTGGACAACGATGACGGCTGCCATAGCCAGTTTCTCTACATGTGAATATCAGAGTTCGGGTCCAGATAGACTCTTGCTCAGGTAATAAATCACATGTTCTTCACCGTTGGGGTCCTCCTGAACTAACACCATCGCAATAGTGGAAGTGGAGGCAGCCAAGTAAAGGATATAATCCTTTGTATACTCTGGAGGGTGCAAACAAAGGTGCGTGGGTCAAGGCGTGCTTGAGAGCATCAAATGAGCGTTGGGCAGTGTCATCCCAGATGAAAGGGATGTTTTTCTGCAGTAACCGCATGAATCCTCCAGTGATCTCAACATAGTTGCAAATGAAACGGCGAAGGAAGTTTGCTTTGCCTTGCAAAATTTGGAGTTGGGTTAAATTGGTAGGTGGGGGTAAGGCTAGAATGGCCTTAATCTTTAAAGGATCCACCCTGATCCCATATTTGGAGACAATGAAACTGAGGAGTCGACCAGATTCGACAGTGAAAATGCACTTATGTGGGTTCAAGCGAATACGGTAGAACCGACATCGAAGAAAAATCGCCCGTAAGTGATCAATGTGATCGGATCGATTGGATGAGTGGGCGGGTAAGTCATCGAGGTAAGGCTCTGCGATATGCTTGATGTCATGGAAAGCATACGACATGGCCCGCTGGAAAGTAGCACCAACATTTTTAAGGCCAAAAGGTATCTTATGATAGGTGAAAGTTCCCCATGGGAAGATAAAGGCTGCCTTATGTTGATCAGCAGGTAAGATTTCAATCTGGTTATACCCAGAAAATCCATCCATGAAAGAGAAGATTACGCTCCCTGCACAATTATCGATGATTTGGTCGATGAAGGGTGTAGGGTAGTTGTCCTCGGGACAAGCTTTGTTGAGATCCCGATAGTCAACACAAACATGGATGGTCCCTTGTTTTTTGGCAACCAGAACAAGGTTGGAGACCCATTCTATCAAAGGGACGGGATAGATAAAGCCAGATTTTAGAAGTTTCTCAACTTCTGCCTTTATAGCTGTGATTTTCTTGGGATGAACCGGGCGAAGTTTTTGTCGAATAGGTTTTGCGTCAGGGTAAGTATTGATTTCATGCACGATGATTGAAGGGTTGATCCCTGGCATTTTCTCGTAGCTCCATGTGAAGACGTCGCAAAATTCTTTAAACAAAGCGGTGTAAGAGACCACTTCTTCGGGTGTGCAATTAGCACCAAGGTTAATGTTTTCCACGACACCTTCTTTGATCAAAATGAAAGAGTATCTTGTGTGAGGATAGGAGATTGCGGAGCATCGGTAACATCAAAAGGGAAGACACAATGTATGTCTTGGTGAATTTCTTCCAAAGGTGGAAGAAAAGAGGATCGATGATGGTTATCATCCCAAGGTAGATCGTCAATACTAAGCATTTCCATAATAGATTTGTCAGAAGGTTAAATTTGGGAAGTGTAATCGATGACAGACGATAGGGAATCCAACCATGAGGGAATCGAGTAGGCATCAGGTGCCAATAAATGTGGGTTGATTGGAGAGGGAGAGGCATATTGAATAGTTACGTATGCGGCCTTGGCTGGGCTAAGTGGCATGGTGTCACCGAGCACATCGAATTCTAGAGGACTAGGTACAATCCAGGGATCAGATGATTCGAAGGATTGGTAAGGCATAGTCGAAATCATATTGACGATGGCAATATGATGCGCGGTAGGTGGAAGTGGTGTAGGGAAAGTACCCATAAGGCTAGAATATTTCAATAAGCCAACACCAAGGCTTTGATACATAACTGGGTGGTCTCCCAAAAAAGGAATGTTGTTGGTGACAAGGGCGCGAGCATCGGGTGTACAAAAATCGAGTTGATCGATAGTGACAATTTTGCCTTGATGGGGGAATTGTGCACATCGAAACACTGACAAGGCGATGATAGTCATAGCGTAGAACCAACTTCTTCCAAGCAGTAGGTTGTAATCGAGGGGGGCATTGACCACCTCGACATCAACGGTAACAGTTTTTCCGCCCAACTGAATGGCTAAGGATTGCAATAATCCATGAGGATGAAAACCTCATCCATCGAAAGTGCATAACATCGTAGGGGATTTGTTAAGGGCAGGTGATTTTAAACCTTTCCAACAAGCTAAAGACATGACACAAGTAGAGGCTCCCTCATCCAAGATAGTTCGGTGGATTTGTTGATTGTGAACAACAACATCGATTTGGAAAGCTAGTTGGTGGGAGAGTCGTGGTTGATGATCATCCAAGTTAAACGTGAGGTTATTCAATGAATCAGGATCGAAAGCACCGATAGAAGCTAAGAGTGTTCTACGTTGTCTGGGACAGTGTTGTAGAACTTCCAAGGCAGACATAGCGCATGAAGCTTGAGCCAAATCTTCAACAATGTTGTAGTTTTGGGCATCCCGTGAATTAGGATTGAAGGTAGATTTCCGGATGGTGCTTTTAGGAGGGCGTAAGATGGAGTCAAATGAAGTTTTCTCAATCTGAAGTGGCCCAGATGGAGGGCTGGCAGATGGAGGACTAACGAAAGATGGTAATGGGTCTGGTACGGAACCATTAGTCATCTTCGGCTTATCAGGTTTAACTAGTGTGTCATATGTCGCAGTGCAAGTGGTCAGATTAACCCTGTTAAACATGTAAATGTGGGCACTTGTTGAGGCCTCATCATGGGGTTGGTTGGAACTGCCCCCTGCGGTGGGGGTTTGGGCAACCAAAGATTGTTGTTGTGGAAAAGGATGAGTAAGCACAGTGGGTTGTGAATTTCCCTTGAAAATCTTGGCCACTTCATTGTGATGTGGGCAGTCTCGAGTGTAGTGATCGTCACCACAAATGAGACATGGGAATTTCGGTTTTCGTTGTGGTTTTTTTTCGGCAGCAGGGGTTTGTGGTTGATTTTTTGGTTGTTCGTTGTTATTGTTTTTATTTGGTTTATTTCTCGCTTTCTTCTTGCCCCCAAGTTGTTGTGAAGGGGTCGATTGGACCGCATTCACCTCAGAGACCTGAGTTTGAGGGGGGGTAGAAGAGGGTGTAGTCGGATTGGGAGCAGCTGTCAAAGCGGGCCGTTGAGTTGTTCCAGTCAACTAGGAAGTACATTGGGTTTTGACGGAGCCAATGACTCCATCCACGTGCGAGGCAGACGATGGTTTGGATGGATCATTAGTGGCACGGGTAGCATTCGGTATCAACTTGTACAAAGCACCAGATTGTGAATAGACTAAGTCTAAGTACTGAGCTTGGGCAATATCTTCTTCCTCGGTGACTACACCACCCATGGCAACATCACGAGCGATCTGGGGTAACAATGATTTTTTGAACCATTCTGCTAATAATTGGTCAAGAATGACCGCTTTGATTAGCCTTCATTGTCGTCTCCATTCATGAATATGATCGGAGATATGTACGGAGGTTGTCTGACGAAGGGAGGTCAATAGTTCAGTACTCGTCTCATGTCGAATGGATAGTTGGAAGTGTGTGAGGAAGGACATGGCGAGGGAGTTGAAATCGTGAAAAGATGCACGTGGTAGTTCAATATACCATTTTGCCGCGGAACCCGTAAGCATTCATTGGAAAAGACGCAAAAGTATAGAATCATCCATGAGGGAGTTGGATGAACACCACAAATGGAAAGTCATCACGTGGTTGTTTGGGTCTTCTCCGAACTTTCCGTCGAATTTTGGGATATCAGAAGGAAGTTTAGCTGGGATAGCTGGCCAAACCGGAGAATGATAGATAGGATCATTCGTTAACCGAGACAAGTCTGGAAGGTCCAGGGTAGCTAGAAAAGGCAGTTGTCAGTTAACCTATGGGTAATTCTGGTGTGGCATGCGGACACCAGTAGGGCCAATCACTGGGTTATGCGGATAATTGTAACTAGTGGGCCCTCTTGTATGAGGTTGGTGACCAGGGTACATAGGATTTCAGGTGTTTTGAGAAGTATGTGTGAGCAGGGGATAACCGGATGGGTTTTGAGGATTATAAGATGGATTTGGGGTTTGTCCAAAAGGGGGTTGTTGTGGAGATTGAGAATTGTGTCCTGCCGAGAATTGTGGGTTTTTTGGAAAAGGGATATTCCACGGATTAGGTGTGGTAGACACATTTTGTCAATATGGTTGATGGTAGGCTCCAGATTGAGGCTGCCCCATAGCATGAGGGTGCCCCCCAAATGGAATTTGTCCTCCAGTGGGAGGATGCCCCCCAGCTTGAGGTAGAGTTCCCGGTATTTGAAAACTAGACATAAATGACTGACCGATACTACCAAATGGGTTAAGACCACTAAGACTGGTCCCTCCAGGTTGTTGGATAGGTATGGAACTTGTTGGAATAACTTGGGTAGTAGTGGTAGTGGTAATATTCAGTTCTCTGTACCCAAAAGGGAGTGATGATGTAGGTCTTGGTGTTACTGGTGTGCGAATAACAACTTGGCTAAGTACCGCATTATCGATGGGAATAGTTGGAATGTGAGGGACCATTGTGGAATGGGTCATCTGGATAGGAAAAGTAGACCTTGGGCCAACGGATGATGCGTTCAGGCCAATGGATTGTGTGGCCGTAAAAACGGTAGTATCGGTAAAATGGTTTAAAGGTACGGTGTAGGAGATAGGTGCGTCGACACCTGCTCCTGCTCCATAAAGGTCTCGCACCATGCGTGGTGGACTTCGAACAATGTCTGTAGTCCAAAAGGGGTCATCGATTAAAGGGTTTGAATGAGACCCAGCCGGAATGTCAGAAGGATTGACGACGATAAATTCACCAACTGGATTCAGTTGGAGGACACGTCGTTCATATCCCTCTGTAATGCGGAAAGGTTCTGGAGACTCTGAAACAATTCGGAAACTCTCTAAAGGAGTGGGAACTTCTTCTTGTGAAGTTGTAGTATCTTGAACCTTGCTCTGTTGAGGAGATTCCTCTGTAGAATGAGGGGGTAAAGGGGTGTTCCCTTCCATATTTTCTGGAGGAAGTCCCTGTAGCCTCTGCGAATGGCGTGGAGGGTTGATGTTGGCGAAGAAGAGTCGGTGAAAGAGACCTATGGCCAACTACCGAAAATAAATATCATACGCTAATAAAATCTAAGAATCACAACCAAGAAAACAGGACCTTCTCTCGATGATCGTACTAGTTGGTGATGAAATCCAACGTCACGTGATGAAGCCAAGGAGGGGCGGGGATATGGTGGAATAGTTACAATGGTGACCTACTTAACAAAATTATGCCTTGGTGCAAGCTTGCACGCAGTAATTGTGGATTTACCCTCCAAGGAGCTCGAGTGAGTTTGACCAATGTTTTCTCCAGGTACAGTGAGACTTCCCTTCACTGTCACCTTGTGTAAGACCCTAAATATTATGGCCACTAAGGTTACCAATTCAGAGTCAGCCCCTGGGCGGGTACAGTCGACAGTCTGATCCGAACGTACGGGCAGGGTATCTATCCCGAAATCAACTAAAAGGATTCCATGTAGTAATTGTGGATTTACCTTTAAGCGATCCCCATAATATGATCTGACCACTACAATCAGTCAAACCACGGAGGGATAATCTTCGTAGCTCACCCGAATGCGACCTCGTGTGTAACCCTTGTGTGAGAGGGGGATCCCAAGCAGACTTATACGATAATTGGATTTGACTCTCCCTAACTCAGGATGCTAATGTTTGTTTTGGAAACTTTGGAGAGTTATGCTCACAACCTAATCCAAAGTACTAAGCCTAGACTACTATTGGTGGAGGATCCTAGAAAATAAAATGTTCTAAATAATTTTTAATTAGCGTTCATTTTATAGTTGTTCTTTACTCAAAAGGGGTGCATGGAAGTGAAACAGATGGAATTATGACTCAGTCCCAAAAATGCATCAAGGATGATAAGCAACCATTTCTTTTCGATGAACATTTATCTAAGGGAGAGAGAGAGGTTTTTTCATTAACAAGCACTAATAAGGAATGTCCTCAAACAAATTTTCTTCAAATCAAATCCGATGTGGTCCTAAAACTTTTGAAAGGCCTTCTAATATGAAAAATCAATCACGAAGATGATTCTTTATTGTTTGTATATGAATAATGATTAATTCAAAACAATGCTCATCTTGCTAATTATCTTTTTGGATCAATGAAAATCAGACCAACACAAGCAAGAATCATACAAACAATACACCCTCTCGTTGTGATCAAAACAAGAAGTGAAAGAAAAGAAACAATCAAAGAGAAATTAAAAACTTCACACCAAAAAAATGTCGAAGAACATTGATCTTAACTAAAACCAAAATGAAGAGATATGTAGGCCTTTGATGACTTTCACGAGAGTTTTTCGCTCAGTCAAAAAGAGAGAAAGACAATGCATGGGTTTCAAACTCCAAATGGCAGAAAAACTCAACAACAATAGTGAATAAGGCTACAAAATCCAAATAGCAAGATGTTTGTTCTTCAAAAAGACAGATGTCAAAGTTGGAAAGGAAGAAGCATTGACTCACCAGGTGACTCAGCAAGAGAAACACATAGGTAAAACCCTGAAAAAAAACAATTCTGGAAGGCCTTTTGGCCAAAAGAGGGCTGGCGCTCTATTGTCAAGGGCAAGGAGCATTATAGCGCTCTGTGTAAGGCACTCAGGGAGCATTGGAGCTATGTTAACATAGCGACAGGGGCGCCAGGTTCAAAAAGCTCCAAAAAATGTCAAAAATCCAAAGATTGCAGTTCAGTCTCGACAATCAAGCTGAGTGTGATGGGGTAGGGTGTCAATCAGTTCATGAAATCAATCAAAAAGGAGTGAACCAGATCTGAAACAATCAAGGGGTAAAACAAGGTCTATGAGGAGAAATCAAAACAAGAAGTTTTGATTTGAGGACTCCCCAGTGGAGTCGCCAGTTTTTGTTGTAGGAAAATCTCCCTGCGGACAGGTAGATCGCCTCAAAGAGATAGACCCTAACTCTAAGAGAGAAAGTGATTAACATGGACACTGACTTCCTTTCAAATCTAGACAAACTAATACATAAGAAGGAAGGAGAGTAGCAGTACCTCTTTAACGACATTTGTCCCTACACGCTCTGAATCGAGATCCAAACTCTCGCTCCTCGCTGAGTCCTGTAGACAAACAAAGTACGACCACTTCCTACTGTATTGATATTAGATTGAAAATAGATCTATCTATCAACGATAATTTCATGTAAGATCAGACACAAACTAGAAATAAACAAGCCAAGTGTGTCATATTAATGAGAATAACGACAACAATACTTACAATTGTAGATGTGAATGCGACAGCTTCGTCAAGTCCCCTTCGTCTAACCCTTGCTCGAAAGATCCACGACCTGGATGATAGCAACTTCACTTATCACTTTTGTTGTGGGGTTATTCTACCCTACGGACTAACAAGCTAGGGCTTAAACTTGCATGCAGATCATGACCCTTCAGAAACTACTTTTAACCTTCTACCCCAAATCTAAAACCCTTTTTCACATGCACACATGGGAAGAACCAACTAACCTTTTTATCGACGATTGATTTAGATCCTTCGTTGAGCTTTATCCCCTTGCTTCTGCTGCTCCTTCCAAAAAGATATCCTGCAATCAAGATAAAACTACGCATGCATGCTATTGTTCTACTAGAGGATTAGAGATTAAACATAAATCAAATGAAACATGTAAGACTCATGTATTTGGGACGGGAAAAGTATTTTTTTATTAATCTCAAAATGAATCAACTTACAATGATTATAGAGACCGGCCACCGTTCCTTGATCCTGATCCTGGGCTCCTCCTCTTCTTTGTACTCCAACTGCTTTGCTTGAATTCTCCTAAAGCTTGAGGAAAGGCTAAAGGGTTGGGACAAAAATGGATTCGGAAATTGGGCAGAGTTTCTTTGCTATGATTTTCCTCCTTTGAATAGTACCCCTACCCCTTCTTTTATAGGCTAGAAGGAGCTAGGGTTTTAGACGAACTCTCGGCCATGCATGGCTGGGAGTTCCAGTTAACTGACCTAAAGCTTTTCATCCCGGCGGAAACTTTCCTGATTTTTTGCTTTGTTAGGTAAACGTGGGCTGTAGTGGGCCAGCCAGCGTTCCAACGCATGCAACAGAAGGCTTGACAACGTTCCAACGCACCCAGTGATAAGTTAGGGCATGGGTTACTTAATTTAGGAGGTTTTTGAAGAGTCTATTCAGCATGGATTTGGCAATGAAGGGCAATGAGTTGGCCTGATGCAAGGTAAGCATGGATAGTGCAATTTAGGGTTATAACAGATGCCCCCTAATGTGTGAGGTCAGAAGAGCATCTGATGGCCAAAATGCATTACCAATTCTTCACCAATCTATACTGATATGCTGAATGAGTGAGCCTAGGAATCAGGAATCAGGAGGTGCCGTCTGCAAAAAATATCAAATGTCTCACCGAGGTGGGCATACCCATGCTCGGGATAAATCAGAACCATGGCTACCAATCAAATACACTGTAGATCCATGTCAAATAACTATAAAGAGTAGCCGCGAACAATACACATCAGAGCTACATCTCGAAATCAGAAAGATATACATAGAAAGTATCCATCTCTCAGAATCTGATTCGGCTTGATGGCTATACTTCAGAGCTCGAGCAACAACTTCAAAATCTTCTAAACTCAGGTAGGAGTGTAATATGAGTGTATGACTTCACTACCCAGAGGTCTTCGACGGCTCATCGGTTGTGGACTTGATAATCTTGATGATCGGACTGAAGGCTTCAGTGATTGCGAACAAAGACTTGATTGGACGTTCATGATGGCTGGGTATGCGGACAAGAGACATATTGAAGAGGGGCCGACTCAGGCTAAGTAACAAAATTCCCTTGGACAATAGCACGACAAGTGGTAAGACTCATGCAGCATATCTTTTAATCATAAGTCTACGAAGCAGGAGGCAACGCAAACTCTCCATATGTTTGGAAGAGTAACCAAACGGTGGAGGACACAACTCAATATAGCGAGCAAAGCTTCCTAAGGTCGTACTACATCCCAAAGTCTGAAGAATCAAACGGACAGATGTGCTATATCCAAGGGCGACTCATGATGCTGCCAATAAAGAAAATACTTTTCCCATCCTTTTTTTGGGGTATATTTGATTTTTTTGTTCTTTTTGAGTATTTTGAAAAAGAATAAAGGAATATTATGTTACAGTGGAGGAACGAGCATAGCAAACATACTAGCTCAAGGCACAAGGACAAGACTGATGTTCTAGGAAATAATACTCAGGAAAAATCCTCCAGTGGCCAAAGGTGTTAAGACGCAAAAGCAAACTGTTACTAGGCTGATGGGTAAAGGATGCAAGTGCGGTTGATAGAACACACAATGGTAACGTCCTTCGATGTAAGTTTAACGAGCCCAGAGAAGGGAAGCTCGGTGATTTTTCATGTTTAGAG
>SNQJ01S0002157.1:571652-598759 GCA_010110895.2 Picea sitchensis | reverse complement strand
AAACTCTGGCTTAAAGTGCAGATCGCAAAAGAATCAGAGCACAAAATGAAAAACAACAGTCAAGACAGCACCGATTCTAACACTTGCCTAAAAACCATAAAACAAATATTTTTTCTCTTTTGTCTTTTCTATCAAAACATCAACTGACCAACACAGGCTAAGGATAAGATGCCCTAACCTGCTGACTATGCAGCTCTAGACTCTATACCCCTGAGAGGAGCTCTTCTCACCACAGGAGGGGATGACTGCCCCACCCAAGCTGAAAAGCTACCAATCAAGCCCGCGACTGTCACCAAGACAGCACACGGGCAAACGCGTGCTGAGCTACAACAATGCGCGGGTACCCGCGGGCAAGACTTAAACAGGCCGCGGGTCTGTATAAAAGCCAAGATTAAACAACACACAGGCAACCCAGACCTAAAAAGGGCCTCTGGTATTGACAACCAGGGTCTCTAAAAGGCTTGGATGCTATTACTTCAATAGAAAAGGAAAATTTGCAAAAAAGAAAACAAATACGAAAAATAACTAACAAAAAAAGGCAGACTGAAAACAAGACAATAAACCAACAGGACCCAGACAGGATCCAGAAAGCCCCCTAAGAAGGTAAACTTCTGACAGGGAAGAGGAGACTGCCTCTCAAGCTTTTCTGAATGCTACACGCTACTGAAACCTCTGCAACAAGCGTTCAAACGCAGGCTACAGAAGGTTAAGGCACGGGTTACATGCGTGCAGGCCTTCTGCAGGCCGCGTGTACCTCTGTGTGTCCAGAGAATAAATGTCAAGCAACAGTCAAGGAAAAACTGGTATTGATAACCAGGTTCCCTGCTAGCATTGACCTAACAGACAACAAAATAAACAAAGAAACATAAACTGAACTTCTTTGATCTACCCAAAAGACCTTGAATTCAATCCAGAAACCCTAAGAGTAAATATCCCTAGTGGAGTCGCCAATTCTGTTGTGGGGTTATTCTACCCTACGGACTAACAAGCTAGGGCTTAAACTTGCATGCAGATCATGACCCTTCAGAAACTACTTTTAACCTTCTACCCCAAATCTAAAACCCCTTTTCACATGCACACATGGGAAGAACCAACTAATCTTTTTATCGACGGTTGATGTAGATCCTCCGTTGAGCTTTATCCCCTTGCTTCTGCTTCTCCTTCCAAAAAGCGATCCTGCAATCAAGATAAAACTACGCATGCATGCTACTGTTCTACTAGAGGATTAGAGATTAAACATAAATCAAATGAAACATGTAAGACTCATGCATTTGGGACGGGAAAAGTATCTTTTTATTAATCTCAAAATGAATCAACTTACAATGATTATAGAGACCGACCACCGTTCCTTGATCTTGATCCTGGGCTCCTCCTCTTCTTTGTCCTCCAACTACTTTGCTTGAATTCTCCTAAAGCTTGAGGAAAGGCTAAAGGGTTGGGACAAAAATGGATTCGGCAATTGGGCAGAGTCTCTTTGCTATGATTTTCCTCCTTTGAATAATACCCCTACCCCTTCTTTTATAGGCTAGAAGGAGCTAGGGTTTTAGACGAACTCTCAGCCATCCATGGCTGGGAGTTCCAGTTAACTGACCCAAAGCTTTTCGTCCCGGCGGAAACTTTCCTGATTTTTTGCTTTGTTAGGTAAACGCGGGCTGTAGTGGGCCAGCCAGCGTTCCAATGCGTGCAGCAGAAGGCCTGATAGCGTTCCAACGTGCCCAGTGATAAGTTAGGGCGCGTGTTACTTAATTTAGGAGGTTTTTGAAGAGTCTATTCAACATGGCTTTCGCAATGAAGGGCAATGAGTTGGCCTGATGCCAGGTAAGCATGGATAATGCAATTTAGGGTTATAACAACTTTCCTTTGGCTGACTGTGTGTTTCCTATAAGATCATAGGTTTCATGATAGCAATTCTTCCTCCTTTTCACCATCATAGAGCCTGCTTATATAGGTTAAGATAAGCTTAACCTCTTGAGTTATCTTTAGAACAAGTTGAGGAATCCCCTCCTTGGATTAGGGATCTCCTGATGGAACCAAGAATTCGAATGCAACTTCCTTCCAAACTTGAAAGATCCTCCCCTTATTCTCCTCAACGGGCCAACTACTGCCTCAGATTAGACAACGCTCCCTCAAAAGGGGCATCAGGGCGCTATAGCGCTCCCTAGGAAGCTTGTGGGGGGAGCCAACGCTCCAAGGATGGATAGCGCTCCTTCAGAGGGGCAGTTGGGCATTATAACGCTCCCTAAACCCTTATAGGGGAGCGCCAGCGCTCCTAAGGCTGATGTAGGGGAGTGCTCACCTTCAAAACCTTTGTTTAAGAGCTCCTTTCAGGTGATAAGAGTTCCTTGACTTCAGTTAATCATTCTCCTTCCTCCAAATCAAGTGTCTGAGTTATTCTAGATGTCTCCTTGGTTGCGTCATCATGGCAGTATGCTTTGTTTGATGTTTGCGACACTTGTGAATGACATGCGACACTTGCGACAGTTGAGAGGATCATGCGACACTTACGACACTCATCAAAGTGAGAAATATTGAGGTGTAACACATCTACTTAACCTTGACACGAAGGAAGCTGGTAGAAGTCTGATATTTCGATTAAAGTTGTTTTGATTATCTTAAGCAAATCCAAACTAAGTTTTACGAAAGGGAAATTTTAAATAGCCTAACTAGAGATAAATGATTAGGTATGTTTTGAAGACATTATGAGATTCAATTATCTTTCCTCCTTGATCCCAAATGTGTTTCATTTCATTACTAAACATATATGGTGGGACAGAAGACAACAAACAAAAAACAATCAGGTGATAGTTGTGTACAACCTAAAGGACTAAAGAGAAGAGGCATTTTTTCTTCCAACAGATGAAGAGACAGAGGAGAACGCCAAAGAAGCTCATCATATTTTACATAATGTTGTCTTATTCAAATATATGCTATTTTTATTGTAAGAAGTCCAACTGTTTGAGTTGTGACAGTTTTTGTATAAATACATAGATTCAAGATCTATTGATGGCTTCTTCTTGCTGGATGTAATAGAGAAAACTCTCCTTTTTGAGTATTAATACAAGTGGAGACAAAGATTCCAAATTCTTTTCATTTTGAGTTATGTGCTTCTTCTGTATTTCCACATCTCCAAATTTTCTTATGTAATTCCTTGATAAATGACTGATTGCAATTTAGTATTACAACTACTATAGTCACTTTATATCATCAATTCGTTAAGTAAGCAATTTTTCCTCTGTATTTACTGTAAGTAATACAAGACCTGCAAGCTATTTGAATTACTTCATCTCATATCCTGTTCAAGGGTGTACTCTTTACTTTCTTCTACTGCAACAAGGTGAGACTCATCTGCCATTGATGCCTAAATTTGTTTAACAATTTTGTGATTTTCTCCCACACCATTTGATATTATAATTGTGACTCTAGTAATGAAATATGACCTCTGTACTATCCTATTATTAATTTCATTTATGGATCTTTTCTTATATAACTAAAGGTAGAAAAAACACTCTTTGAAAAACATTCTTTTTAAACTTTCCCGATGCTTGACATTACTCTTTGAGCCTTAAGTTTAATCTTAGGAGAAACAACAAGGATCCAATCACATGGATACTTTAGATGGAGAAATTTTTTGATCTACATGACGTGCCACACACACAAAAGGTACAAATTGCATCTTTATATTTAGAACCAAATAAATTTGTGAGGTATCGATGGATTTGTTCTCGCAAATCACTTGTCATTTGGACAATATTCATGGAAGAAATTATAGCACACTATGAGGATACAAGAAGAAATACCTTCTTCAGCCAATTGATAAATCTCAAACAAAAGGGTTCAGTTGCGAAGCATGTTGAGAACTTCCAAAGATTGAATATAAAGGTAACAAATATTCCAAACGAGCACCTGATTGATGTATTCATAGGAACTTTAAAGGATAACATTCAACATGAGGTTCGCCTTTAGGAACCCAAATCCTTAGAGAATGCGTTCAGGGTGGTGAGAAATGTTGAAAGTAAAAATATGGCTATGGCTACTAGAAGGACCATTCCTAAAATCTATAGAGAGAATAATGTTCCTTCTAAAACACCTCAACTTACAAGGTTGACACCTCAATAATTGGAGGAAAGAAAAGAAAAAGTTTTATTCTTTAATTGTGACAACAAGTACAGTAAGGGACATAAGTGTGGTGAGAATAAATTATTCTACATAGATTATGAAGAGGAAGAAGAACATGAACAAGAACAAGAACCATCTCAAGATGAAAATGTAGAAGATATTTCTTCTGAAGAGTTGACTCCCACCATATCATGTAATGCATTGGATGGAATTATCACTCCTCAAACCCGCAAGATCAAAGGATATATCAAAAAGAAAAAGGTAATAGTCCTAATTTATTCTTGTAGTACTCATAATTTCATTCACTGTAAATTAGCTAAAGCTCTAAATTGATTTATATATCCAACACCAGAGTTTCAAGTAATGATTGCAGATGGAGGAACTATCAATTGCTCAGGAAAATTCCATAAGATCAATCTTACTATGGGGGAATATGTAATGAATAGTCCAATGATTTCTATACCCATGGGTGGTGCTAATGTTGTACTAAGAGTCCAATGGTTACAATCATTGGGAACAATGGATTTTAATTTTTAAGAACTTTTCATGAAATTTTCATTGGAAGGAAAGGAAATTGAGTTGAGGGGTATCAAAAGGAAACCCAGTAAGGTGATAATATCTAATGGCATGACAAAATTATTGAAAAAGGGGCATCAGGGTGTAATTGTACAACTATTCTCACTAGATGTTCAAACATCTAAGCCATCTATTCCTCTAGATCTCCAAGGGATCATTGATAAGAATTCCAAACTATTTGAAGATATTCCTAGAGGTCTTCCACCCACTCGTAATCATGATCATGATATTCACCTAACTCTTGGGAGTGTTCCTCCTAATATCATGTCTTACAGATACCCTATGCCTAGAAGAGTGAAATTGAGCGTATGGTTGAAGAAATGTTAGAGGCTGGCATTATTAGACCTAGCCAAAGTTCTTACTCTGCACCTGTGGTAATGGTACTCAAGAAAGAGGTATCATGGTGTATGTGTCCAGATTATAAAGATCTCAAAAAGATCACCATTAAAGATAATTTTCCTATTCCCGGCATTGATTAATTGTTAGATGAACTACATGGAACAATCTACTTCACAAAGTTGGATCTTCTTTAGGGTATCGTCATATTAGAATGAAGGAAGAAGATATCCAAAAAATAACATTCCTAACTCATGAAGGCCATTATGAACTTTTGGTCATGCCTTTTGGACTTACGAATTCACCTTCCACATTTCAAGGGTTGATGAATTCCATTTTCAAGCCCTTGCTTCGAAAATTTGTGTTAGTATTTTTTAATGATATACTAATCTATAACAAGTCTTGGGAGGATCATGTTTGACATGTTGACAGGGTGATACAACTACTAAAGTAGCAACAACTATATGCCTAACCATACAAATGTTTCTTTGGGGTAAAGGAGGTAAAGTATTTAGGTCATATTATATCTCATGAAGGTGTCAAGGTAGAACCTAACAATATTAAGGCCATGATGGACTGGACGATTCCCAAAACATTGAAGAATCTTAGAGGATTTTTGGGTTTGACAGGTTACTACCACATGTTTTTTCGTAACCATGGAAGAATAGAAGAAACTCTAACAACATTACCTAAGAAGGATGCATTTTCATCGAATCCAGAGGCAACTCAAGCTTTTTAACAACTTAAAGAAGCGATGTGAAAAGCACCTATCTTGACCACACAAAACTTCACAAAAACCTTTATTGTGGAATGTGATGCCTCAAGAAATGGCATTGGTGTTGTTCTAATGTAAGAAGGAAGGCCCCTTGCTTTTGAAAATTGGCCACTCAAGGGAAATGACTTACACAAACCATTTATGATAAGGAAATGATGGAAATAATACAAGCATTGAAGCAATGGCGTCCTTACCTAATAGGTAGTCACTTCAAAATAAAAAAATATCATGATAGTATTAAATATTTCTTGGAACAAAGACTATCTTTAAAAGAACAACAAAAATGGGTGACCAAGATGTTGGGTTATGATTTTGAAATCATCTACAAAAAAGGGAAGCAATATGTTGTGTCATATGCACTATCAATAAAAGATGAATATGTTGAGGCCTTTCTCTATGCTATCTCGATCATCCAAACTGATTGGATAATAGAAGTAAGGGATGAATGGAAGAATGATGAAAAAGTGTGGACTCTCATTCAAAGGTTGCAACAGGGTTTCTGTGCATCAGATACATTTACATGGAAAAATGATTCACTATGGTACAAATATTGCTTATATTTATGTAAGAAATCCAGACTCAAAGAAAATCTACTCTTGGAATTACACACCTCTCTGGTAGGAGGGCACTCAGGATTTTTGAAAACCTACCACAGGGTCAAGAAGAATTTTTTTTGGGATGGCCTTAAAAATGATGTTCAAAGGTTTGTTGTAGAATTTTTGGTTTTCCAAGAAATTAAGGTGGAAACAATTAAGACCCCAGATCTTTTACAACCATTACCCATCCCAAGTCAGTGATGGGAGGAGGTTTCCATGGATTTAATCATAGGGATACCGAATTCTGATGGAAAGAGTGTCATCATTGTTATCACTAAAATTTCATCCGCAAATGGTTATAGGAATCCAACATCTTCAAACACTTATTAGTTCACCTGCAGCCCCAAAAAATACATTTCCAAAAGGCACAAACTATACATCTGGTTATAAAATTGACATGCGCAAAAACACTACAGGAAGCACACACACGTGCACATGCCAAAGAATCCAAAAGAGCGCACATGCACCCGATGCGTGACTGTGTATGATAAAAGCCACAGACTCATGTGAATGGCGCATTTATGGTTCTTTTCAACCCCTCACCCACTTCTGGTTCATCTCCCAAGTTGATTGGACCCTCAAATCCAAGATGCATCCGAGTGGGGGCTGATCAAAGACCTAAGGGTGCCCTAAAGGGCCCCTTGTTCACACTAAATACTGGTTGGATAATGTTGGTTGTAGAGATTGATTATATTCCTGATTCAGAGGTCTCTTGCTTTCAGCTATGTTTATACCCCATGAAGACTTTACACCCCATAATAATGTACACTCTTCCATGCAGGGGACTGCAGAGGGGGGTTACCCCCTCTACGAAATTTGGGGGTAAGCGGGGGTTTGGGGGCGAAGCCCCCGAAGGAAAAATTGCCTTGTAAATGTATATTTCAATTTCATTGTAAATATGGACCTTCCATTATAAGGTCGTAGATCTAACGGTAGAAATTATGTCAGGGTTTTTTTCCCTAGAAGGAAACCCTCTGTTATGAGGGAAATGTATTTGAGGCTAGGTAGGATAGCGAATGTTGTATTCTGAGAGAGGATACTGTGAGAGAAAGAAGAGGAAGTTACAACGGGTTTGTTGTAGGTTGTATCCCTTCATATGTTGGATAATAATAAAGGAAGGACCTGGAAATTTCTCTGGCGGATGTAGCCCACACTGGGTGAACCACGTTAATATGTGTCTCTATTGTATTGTGTATCTTCGTGATTTGTTTCTGTATTTGTTTTATTTTATTTCTCCATAGTCCTATTTTTATAACAATTGGTATCAGAGGGAAAGGTAACTCACAGGAAAAGAGGGTTCTTGGTTCAAGTGGGAGCAATGGCGGAAGATGGAAAGTTTAGGGTTGAGAAATTTAACGACCAAAAATACCATTTATGGAAGATGCAGATGGAAGATTATTTATATCAGAAGGATCTGTTCCTACCATTGGGCAGAGTAGAAAAGAAGCCGATGACCATGAAGGACGAAGAATGGGATATTCTTGATAGAAAGGATCTAGGAACGATACGGTTGAGCCTGACAACGTCGGTGGATTTCAATATTTCGAAAGAAAAGAAAAAAAAGGATTTGATGGAGGCATTGCTAAATTGGATGAAAAACCCTCGATGTCCAATAAGGTATTTCTAATGAAGAGATTATTTAATATGAATATGTCAGAAGGTGGGTCTGTTGCAGATCATTTAAATGATTTTAATATGGTTACTAATCAACTAAGTTCTATAAAAGTGGACTTTGATGATGAGGTCAGGGCTCTTCTAATCTTGTTCTCATTGCCAGAAAGATGGAACAAATTGGTCATGGTTGTAATTGAATCTGTCTCTGGTTCAAATACTTTAAAATTTGATGATGTTGATGGTTTTATCCTTAGTGAGGAAATGCGATGGAAAATCACAGGTGAGACATTAGGTAATGCGTTGAACATGGAGAACAGGGGAAGACAAAAGGATAGAGGAAAGGGCTCAGGGAACCATGGGAATTATAGGAAGGGGAGATCCAAATCCAGACCTAGAAATATAGAGTGATGGAATTGTGGGAAGAAAGGACATATAAATAAAGACTGCAGAGCTCCAAAGAAACAAAGAGATGGACAACAAGAGAGAAATCATGAAGCAAATGTAACAGTTGATGTGTTACAAGATGCTTTGATTCTTTCTGTAGATAATATTTCTGAGTCTTGGGTAGTAGATTTAGGGGCTTCATTTCATGCCACACTCCATAGGAAACATTTTCTATATTATGTTCAAGGTGATTTTAGACAGGTTCATTTGGGTGATGATGCACCATGCAAAATTGTTGGAATGGGAAAGGTAAAAATAAAGAAACATAATGGAAATCAATGGTTGTTGAAAGAGGTAATACATGTTCCAGATTTAAGTAAAAATCTAATTTCAACAGGGAAGTTGGCAAGTGAAGTTTGTATATCCATATTTACAGATAAGATGTTGAAGGTCATCAAAGGATCATTAGTGATAGCAAAATGAGAGAAGGTAGGTACATTGTATTTATGTACTGGTAGTACTGACTCTTCTATATCTTTAGCTTCTACAGGAGTGGATACAACACTGTGGAATCATAGGCTTGGACACATGAGTGAGAAGGGGATGCAAATACTTCACTAAATAATTTTTTTGCCAAATCTTAAACAAATTGATTTGGACTTCTGTGAGCATTGTGTTTATGGAAAATAGAAGAGAGTCATATTTCTCAGAGTCATAAAAGAAAAGAAGAATGAAAGGTTAGAGCTTGTCCATACAGATGTATGGGTACCAACTCAGGTATCATCTCTTGGTGGCTCTCATTATTATGTTACTTTTATTGATGATGCAACTAGAAAAACTTGGGTTTATTGCATTTGACAAAAATATGATGTTTTTGATACTTTTAAGACATGGAAAGCTTTGGTTGAGAATGAAACAGAAAAAAAGTTGAAATGTCTCAGATCAGATAATGGAGGTGAATATTGCAGAAAGGAGTTTGATGATTACTGTTCATACCATGGGATTCATAGAGAAAAGATAGTTCCAAGAACACCACAATAAAATGTTGTGTCAGAAAGGATGAATAGGACAATCATGGAGCGTGCAAGGAGTATGAGATTGCATGATGGTTTTCCCTTACAGTTCTGGGCAGATGTTGTAGATACTATTGTTTACTTAATAAATAGAGGACCTTCAAGCTCTTTGGATGGTAGAATTCCAGAGGAGGAATGGATAAGAAAAAAGGTAAACTATTCTTTTTTGAAAACTTTCGGTTGTGAAGCATTTGTCCATATTGATAAAGAAAATAGAACAAAGCTTGAGGAAAACTCCAAGAAGTGTACCTTTATTGGATATGGTGTTAATGATTTTGGTTATCGCTTATGGGATTATGAAAATAAAAAAATAATTAGGAGTAGAGATATCATATTCAAAGAGAAGGTCATGTACAAAGATCAGTTGCAGGAAAGGAAATATGAAAAAGAAAAACAAGAATACACAGTGCTTGATGAGATCACTGAAAAAGAAATTACAAGGGAACCAGAAAATCAAAATGTACAAAAACAAGAGCAGCAGGCACCTCAAACACCTGGTTAAGTATACCCCCTGAACGATATTCTCCTTCATTGTATTATTTATTGTTGACTGATTCTGGTGAACCAGAATGTTATGAAGAGGCAATGCAGGTAGACACCAAAAACAAGTAGGAGAAAGGCTTGAAAGAGGAAATGGATTCCTTGGTAAATAACCATATTTCAAACTTGGTTCAGTTGCCTGCAGCAAAAAGAGCATTGCAGAATAAGTGGATTTAAAAGTTGAAGGAAGAAGATGGAGGAATAAAGTGGTACAAGGCTAGACTTGTTGTAAAGGGGTTTACACAAAAGAAAGGTATAAATTTTGATGAAATATTTTCTCCTGTTGTTAAAATGACTTCAATTAGGACTATTTTAAGTCTTGTGGTAGTATAAGATTTGTGTCTTGAATAATTAGATGTTAAAACAACTTTTCTCCATGGGGATTTGGAGGAAGAGATTTATATGCAACAACCATAGGGGTATGAGGTCAAAGGGAAGGAGAATTTGGTATGCAGGTTGAAGAAGAGCTTGTATGGCCTAAAGAAATATGCAAGGCAGTGGTATTTGAAGTTTGACAGGTTTATGATAGAACAAGGTTATAGTAGATGTCATTCTGATCATTGTGTTTATTTCAAAAAGCTAGAAAATGGATGCTATATTATCTTGCTATTGTATGTAGATGACATGCTTGTTGCAGGGTAAAATATGAAGGATATAAATGTGCTCAAGAAGAAATTAGCTAATTCATTTGTGATGAAGGATTTGGGTGCTGCAAAGAAAATCCTTGGTATGAGAATAACAAGAGACAGGAAAAATTGCAAATTGACATTGTCTCAGGGTGAGTACATAGAGAAGGTGTTGGATAGGTTCAGAATGTAGAATGCAAAACCAATGAGTACACATTTGGCCAAACATTTCAAATTAACTAAAGAAATGTGTCCCAAGACATAGGAGGAGATATAATACATGTCCAAGGTCCCTTATTCATCAACAATTAGCAGCTTGATGTATGCGATGGTTTGTATAAGACCAGATATTGCACATGTAGTGGGAGTTCTGAGAAGGTATATGAACAATCTAGGTAAATAACATTGGGAGGAAGTAAAGTGGATTCTCAAGTATTTGAGAGGTATTGCAACTCATGGATTATGTTTTGGAGGTTTAGACACTGTTCTACAGGGATATGTTGATTCAGATTGGTAGGTGATAAAGATAGTAGGAGGATCACCATAGGGTATGTTTTTACAATAGGTGGAACAATAGTAAGTTGGATTTTGAAACTGCAAAAGGTTGTTGCACTTTCAACAACAGAAGCAGAGTATGTTGCTGCTACAAAGGCTAGTAGATAAATGATTTGGTTACAGAGGTTTATGGAGGAATTGGGAAAGAAGTAAGAGAACATCAGGTTGTACTGTGATAGTCAGAGTGCCATTTATCTTGAAAATAACTCGGCCTTCCATTCGAAGACTAATCATATACAACTGAGGTACCATTTCATATGATCCATCTTGGAAGATGGACATTTGATGTTGGAAAAGATACACACTAGCCAAAATCCTGCAGACATGTTAACAAAGAGATTAACCAGGGAGAAACTGAGTTCTTGCTCAGTTTCAGTTGGTCTTCAAGCATGAATATGAAGATGAGAAATTTTCTAGGTCCAAGAAGGTTCATAGTCCAACAGATACAACAACGATGGATTTGTTGAGATCAGTCTCCAAGTGGGAGATTGTTGGTTGTGGAGCCTGATTATCTTCCTGAATTAGAGGTCTTTTTCTTTCAACTTTGTTTATACCCCATGAAGACTTTACACCCCAGAATAATGTACACTCTTCCACGTGGGGGAGTGTAGAGGGGGGTTACCCCCTTTTCGAGGTCCGAGGGTAAGCGGGCCCTTGGTGGGGGTTTGGGGGCGAAGCCCCCAAAGGAAAAATTGCCTTGTAAATGTATATTGTAATTTTATTGTAAATCTGGACCGTTCATTATAAGGTCACAGATATAATAGTAGAAATTATGTTAGGGTTTTTTTTCCCTAGAAGGCAACCCTATGTTATGAGGGAAATTTATTTGCATCTAGGTAGGATAGTGAATGATGTATTCTGAGAGAGGAGACTGTGACAGAAAGAAGAGGAAGTTACATCAGGTTTGTTGTAGGTTGTATCCCTTCATATACTGGATAATAATAAAGGAAGGAACTGGCAATTTCTCTTGTGGACGTATCCCACATTGGGTGAACCACGTAAATCTGTGTCTCTATTGTATTGTGTATCTTATGTGCTTTGTTTCCATATTTGTTTTATTTTATTGCTCCATGGTCCTGTTTTTCTAACATATAATTCCTCAAAGATTTGCTATAAAAAGAGGCCATGGGTGAACTATGAATTCAAGAATCTCATTATATTTTTATGCTGCCGCTATTCTCCTACAAGGAACCTCCTTCATTTTTGGAGCATACTAGCATCATCTGATTAAGCTATTCACCTCACCTCTTGAGGGAATATGCTTGGATTTCTTCACCATTTACTTTCTAGTTTTCCTTTTGTAAGAAGATCTCTCACA
The DNA here is from genome assembly GCA_010110895.2 of Picea sitchensis. NCBI lineage: Eukaryota > Viridiplantae > Streptophyta > Pinopsida > Pinales > Pinaceae > Picea > Picea sitchensis. The sequence continues at coordinate 586,250 of SNQJ01S0002157.1, read as the reverse complement.
TAGGGGAGTCAAGATCCCTCCCTAGGAGGAAGAGTGGATCCAAAAGTCCTCCTTTCTCTTTGGTGTTTTCCCACTAATACAATTTCTCCATTCATGGCATCAATATTGGTCAATTGTTTGATTGATTTTGGTTCTAATTTCCTTATGCATTTTATTTTCATTTATTTATTTAGTTGTTGTTATCTTAGTTTTTTGTTTATTTCATGTGATTGAATCATTTGATTCATACACTAACCTCTGTCCCGTCTAGCAGGCCCAACTAGACTTGCAAGTGCCCTTCTTTTTCTCATTAGAGTGACGAAAAGGACATAACAGATTGAAAACCATACTGGGGATAAGGTATCATTTTCCTTCCTATTTGGGTTGTTTGAGCACTTCTATTTGACCTATTGTTCTTGCAGGGATCATAACCGACCTATCCCTACCTACAAAGAGCTAAGTTTGGAGTTGGAAGAGGAGACTTCGACCTAAACTTTTCCTCCTGGATGCGTATCAGAACGTGCACGAGTTTTCTAGCCCACATGTGCACCTCCCAAGCATTGTGTGCCAACAAAAATGTGTTTCTCAGTGCATAGTGTGCCAACAGGTCCTTGGTTCTCTATGCATTGGCACAAAATGCACCTCTGTCTAAACTGTGACCCGTGCATCTGTCCAGAATTCCAACATTGTAGGAGTTTTTTGAGATGTTTTGAAGGCCCCTAGCCTTCAAAATCTTTCTTTTATTCAATTTGTAAATGCACCACACTTATATTCCCTTACCACATGAAGGGTTATTCAAAACATAGGAACTTAGGAGGTTAAAAAGAACCATATTTCTCCTCGTTTGCTTTCATTTTTCCACATGGATGGCTTGTTTTGATTGTAAAAGTTAATTTAAGATAATTTACTATCACATATAAACATTTGTACTGGGACCATAAATCAAACTTCAATCATTGAGTATTATCTTCTCTCTCACCATTGAGTGATCTTGAGAATCATAAAAATGATTGAGGGAAGATTTCATCTCCTTTAAAACAAAATCTATAGGGTAGGACAAATCCCCCCTAGGGCTCCTCTTAGTTTTTTTTTAAAACATCTTAAATTTGTAAGGGTCCATACATGCCCACATGTTGCAAATATTATGATAGTTTTTGAAACTACTTTCTTAGGTTACATCACTAGGGGAGTTTAAATATTATTGTAACAGGCCCATACATGCCCACGTCCTCACAATCTAGGATATTGTGTTGAAAGATTTCTTAGATTAAATCACATTAGGGAGTTTAAAGGATTGGTAAGGACCCATATGTCCACATGCTAGTTCTTTAGGGAGTTTAAAATTATACAAGGTTGTACCAATGGAATCTAGTAAGATAGGTAATCAAGAATTGTAAGGACCATGGGAAGTCCACTTGTTGCAAGGTGACACCTAACTTATTAAAAATTTGGCACATTTTATCACTTTCTCACACACAAAGTCACTACTCATTCACATAATGTCATCTCGAATTATGGAGGTTGAAGTAGGTTTCCTCCAAAGGGATTTCGAAATGTCCCACTATTTCTTGAAGGAATTATCCACTCCCACTTAATTCAAACGAGATTGGTTCACACCTCCAATCTCTCAAACAACCACATCTAAATTTTTTCTAAAAAATCACTAAGTTTTCCTCCACAGGAGGTGCCAAAAGAATTGTTTTAGTCTAGGTAGGATCTCGGGGATAGGCATCCAAATAACTCCCCATTATCTGGTTCTCACATCTTCAAACATTAGAAATTGACAAATAGGGAACTTTAAAATCCTCCAAGTCAAGTGTTTCTACACTATAAGGCAGGGAGATACCCATGAAGAGTCGAAGGCTGAAGTCCAGTTGTTCTGTGTGTACCCCCTTGAGGCACCCACCTCTTCGAAGGGATCCCGCCCGTGACCCATTTCTGAGGCTGAAAATCTAAATGTCGCACTTTGACTGAGGTACCTAGTGACCAATTTTAGGACATCTACCCAGGTGGCAATTGTGGAATGCAATTTCACCTTGATCGGATTTTGTGTGGCTATTGGGAAATATCGCTAGCTCTTTCAGGATATGCACCCTATACCCCTCATTATAACTAATTGTTTCATCCTTCACTAGATCCTCTTGCACTAGCTTCATACCCCGCTATTGAGTGCTATTGGATGGTCCAGTGCTATTTGAGAGGAAGGATGTTACGTCTCTACTAGACACGAGCATTTGTTTTCTTTGTTCTCCCACATAGACAAAATCCACCTACCAACATGCATGCTTCTTTTCAATTGATCTATGTATGATGCTCTCTTGATTACATGCGATTGTGAGATATATTGTGAAGGTCCATATTATACAAGTATCTTGTTCATTTTCTTCTCTCATCACCATTTTTCACACATTCCAATTTGCTAGTCGGACATCATAGGGGACCCATAGAATCCCCGTCGTTCCAGATGCTTGCAAAATCTCCCTCCTATCCTAGGAGGATTTCCTAGTTTCACCAACTCACCGGCCCAACCATCTCACACCCCTGTGAGTGCTACCATTTTGGGATAAAATTTAATTGGCTCCACTTTACTTGGGTCCACTTCCCAAGGTCACCCATCCACTAGCTCTCCTTCACAAGGAGGCATAGGGTACATTTCTTCCCAAGGGAGAAGTACACCCCCACCAAACCCTCCTCAAGGGTCAGGTTCAATACCTGATCACACTATGGATGGAACTAATCCTCCACCGACACTCCACATGTCATATATGGCCTCCCTCAACATACCGGATCTGAGTAAGCTCACGAATGATCCTATATTGCATGACCCCACATGGCCTGCAATGCCTACCAAACTGTCTTCAGACATTCCCAAGTTTTAAGGAAAGGCGGGAGAAGATATCGCCAATCATATCATGACCTTCCACTTATGGTGTTGTTCAAACAACATCATGGACGACTCCATTTGTTTAAGTTTATTTTAGCGCACACTCATAGGTCCATCTGCCAAATGGTATGTGGACATAAAATCAAGGTCCCATGTGACTTGAATCCTTGGCCAAAACATTTTTGACCTTCTTTCAACTATCGGTTCATCATGAAAATGGTCTCGAACTAATATCCAAGTTTAAACAAACCTCAACCACACATATCGCTGACCACATTCATGAATGGCATCAGTGACGTAGTTTATGCAAAGAAGAAACCACTAAAGAACAATGCCTTGATTGGTTTCTCAGATCACTCATCCCTCTCCTTGCCAAATATGTGGCCTCCACCTTCCCCCAAACTAAAGAGGCAACCATAAACAAGGCTCAACAATATGACCTCATTTATGCATAGTCAAGATACTTATACACAGTACTACCTGACGCCCTGAGACCCGTACCATTTGGTCAGGACAAACCTGGGATGTCTCACTCAGTGGATGGATTGATTGGTACCACAACACACCACAAACTGTACATCCAACCACCACCCATGTATGATAATCCCAAATATCCACCAATGTATGGGGGACCCCCTTGTTACCCCCGCCCCCCCTTATCAGTAGCCATACCCTGTCGTCCCCCCTCCACCCATGAGTGGACCCTCGTCGACAACCATGGTGCGTCGGTTGTTCAACCAAGTTCTGGTACCCCCTCTACCTTGTTCAACAACACAGGTATTCCAACAGAGGATGAACACCTTCAGTAACCACTCACATAACCAGATCAAAGATCAACACACCGCTGTTTTCATGTGGTAAAACCACTATGGGGAAACATCCACAGCCCCAGCCAACACATCCACTTGGAGCAGTTTATTAATGCAAATAAAAATATTATAGAGAGATTTTACAAGAGAGTTTCTCACAATTGATCATCAACAAATGACTCTCCATTCTCTTTAAATAGAGATCATGGACCAATCAGGTGTTAAGCCACAAATCAATGGTCGTTAAGATCAAGGAGAGTATGAACCATCAAATCACTCTATGTCAGGAACATATCATGGCTGGCAGATTTCCTAACTACAAATGAATAACAAACAAACACACTAGAAAACACACTTTTACCTAATGACACAATAGACCAAGTAGATCTTAACTAACTCCTAAGTGTCTAAATATTCTAACATCCCCCCTTAAGAACAACTTGGGATAGGATTGAAGGATTTACAATAGTGACACAATAGGAGAAGGAAGGAGGCATTAGAGCCTATCCCCCCTTAATGACAACTTCTTGAACTCCTAACATAGATCGAAGTTTGGAAAAATTCTCTGTTGTAAGAGACTTTGTGAAAATTTCTACAAATTGATCTTCTATAGGGAAAAAGAGCACTTCAATAACTTGATCATGAATGAGATTTCTGATGAAGTGCATGTGTAGCTCTTTCTACACTGATGTTGAACTGGGTCTTTGGCGAGCTTGATGGCACTCTGATTGTCACACCAAAGGATGGTCAGATGCTGGTGCTGGAATCCAAACTCTAAAAGGATTTGTTGAAGCCACAAGGCTTCGTAAATTGCATTTACTATTGATCAATACTTCACTTCTGTTGAAGAAAGTGAAATATCCTGTTGTTTCTTACAGGCCCAATTGACAGGTCCTGAACCAAGGCTGAAAACATAACCTGCAGTAGACCTTCGATTGTCAGGGTCGCCGACCCAATCTGAATCAGTGAAACCAACCAATAAAGGAGTCCCCCTTGAACTGTAATGTATCCCGAACTAAATTGTACCATAGACATAGAGAAGTATCCTTTTACAAGACCAACAACAAAGGAAAGATCAGGATGGGTATGATTCAAGTATAAGAGGCTACCAATTAATTGACGGTACAAGGTGGCATCAACTTCAGGAGAAGTACAGGTGGCAGTAAGCTTGACTCTAGACTGGAAGGGAGAAGGGGATGGTTTACAATCATCTATGTGAAAGCGACGAAGAAGGTCACAAACATACTTAGACTGGGAAAGAAAAATTCCTTCATTGGTTTTCAAAACTTGTAGGCCAAGGAAATAGTGCAAAAAGCCTAAGTCTGTCATTTCAAATTTCTTCTTAGGGCTGGTTTTCACATGGTTTAAAAGTTTTGAGTCACTACCAGTAAGGATAAGGTCATCAACATAAAGGACAGGAATTATGAAATGGCTTCCTACTTTCTTGGTATAGACATTAGGATTAGAATGGCATCTAGATAATCTAGTGGCAATAAGAAAGTTGTCCATTTTGGCATACCAATATCGGGGAGCTTTCTTGAGACCATAAAGAGATTTCTTGAGGCAACAAACAAGGCTAGAGTCATTATGGACATAGCAAAGAGGTTGTTCCATGTAGATTTATTCTTGCAAATCTCCGTGCAAGAAGGAGGATTTAACATCCATCTGATGGACCTCCCATTTATGTGAGGCAACAAGGGCAAGAACAAGGCGGATGTAATTAGTTTTGGCTACAGGGGAAAAGGTTTCATTATAGACAATTCCTTCAACTTGGGAAAATCTATTGGCAACTAACCGAGCCTTGTGTCTTTCAACACTTCCATCTGATGCATACTTAGTTATGTAGACTCATTTGCATCTAACAAGTTTTCTTCATTTTGGAAGAGGTACAAGATCCCAAGTATCGTTTTCCATTAAAGAACGATACTCTTCATTCATTGTTGTATCCCAATATGGATGACCTGAAGCTTCTGCAAATGTCTCTGCATCATGAGTTTATGAAACTGGAGCCAAAAGAGAAGAGGCTCGCCAGAACTGTGAACGTGTCTGACGCTGATCTGAAGGATCACCGACAATATCAACAACTACTTCTCATGTTGAATGAACCCATATAGGAAGCGGTGGAGCTGGTGCTGGTTTAGGTTCAAAGGAATCATATGGTGGAGGGTGAGCAGTCGGAGGTGGATTTTCATCCTCACTATCATCATATGAAGAAGAGACCAGATCAGAAGAAGGCACAAACGTCGAAGATGGCTCCTAGGACGAAGAAGGCACAACCATTGAATTAGGCTCATAGGCCAAAGAAGGCACAACCATTGAATTAGGCTCATAGGCCAAAGAAGGCACAAATGCCGAATTAGGCTCCCCGAACAAGATATTTTCATCAAATTTAACATCTCTTCTAATAATAATTTCATTACAATGTGATTGAATAAGTCTATAACCTTTGAAATCTTCAGAATAACGAACAAATATACACTTCTCACTTTTAGGCTGCAATGCTTTCCTTTTCTTATCAGGAATGTGAGCCCATGCTATACTGCCAAATACATAGAAGTGACTTACATCTGGTTTAATTTGAGTCCAATCTTCTTCTGGTGTTATATTTTTAAGAGCCTTTGTGGGAGTGCAATTTACTATGTAATTTTCATAGTTGATGGCTTCCACCGAATACTTTAGACTTAATCCCTTAGATTGGATCATACAATTAGCCATTTCTTTTAATGTGCAGTTCTTTCTCTCAACAACACCATTTTTGTTGTGGTGTATTTGGAACACTATGTTGCATTTGGATTCCCTGTGTAGTGCAGTAACTTGTAAAATTATTGTTCACATATTCACCTCCATTATTTATTCTTAACCTTTGAATTTGATGTCTAGATTGCTTTTCTACAAGGGCCTTATAGGCCAAAAATTTGTCAAAAACTTCGCTCTTAATTTTTAAGAAGTAAACCCAAGTATGTCTGGAAAAGTCATCAAAGAAAGTTAAGAAATACTTGCACCCAAAAAAATAAGGAGAATAAAGTGGACCACACAAATCATTTTGAACAAGATGCAAAGGACTCGAGGCGTGCCAAGAGGCACGTTTGTCAAAACTGTCCCGATGATGTTTGTCGAGAAAACAATCAGCACAAACACCATCTCTGCATGAAACAAGAGGATGACCAATCACCATCTGTTGATTACATAGTTACTACAATGAGCGATAGTTTGTATGACCAAACTGCTCATGCCAAATTTTTCTCAAGTCATCGCTATGAGAAACAAAAAATGATGAAAAATATGATGACCCAAAGTTGTCAAATTTGTACAACTTGGTAATATCATCAACAATTCCACTTGCAAGAACATGCTTAGGATATTTTAGATCCTTGATTACAACTTGGTGAGGTTAAAACTCTACGGTTTTACCTTCACCTGAATGAGTGATTTGATATACTGATAGAAGGTTACAAGAAATACTTGGAACACATAATACATCATAGAAATGACCATTTTCTACTTGAACTATTCTAGATCCTTCAACGCTAAGAGATCTATCATCACCAACAAATATTTTCTTGGTGTTACATTCATTTAGACTATAAAATATGGCTCTATCATTAGCCATATGATAGGATGCTCCAAAATCAATAAGCCACTCATCATAAGTAGAAGTAGAAGTAGAATTTGTATTGAAGGAGAAACCAGAAGCAAAAAGTGCATGTCCATGAGAAGAAGAAGAAGAAGTAGAATCAATATTGATGTTGTGATTCTTCATCGCTACTTCTAAAGCTTCCATGTTCTTGAAACATTTGGACTCATCATGACCATATTTATCACAAAAGTTGCAATGTATGTTAGTATTCTTATTTTTATATGTTGCTCCTTTGTCTCCATTTGGAGCAAAAGCTATATGAGTGGGTTTTGGACCCTTATACTATTTGTTGTTGTGGCGAGGATGTTGCTTCTTAGGATTCTTGGGTTTATCTTTCTGATGGATAGCTAAGGCTTTGTTGGAGGTACCTACAAGGATGATCACTCCAAGTTGTACTAGGTTATCTTTCTCTCTAATCAAAGCATCACAAAAGTTCTCAAGACTAGGTTTTTGATAAGTTTCCCCTAGAACCTCTTGCATGGCATAAAAGGTAGATACAAACATAGAATATGCACTACCTATATTAGAAATAATAAGATAGATGCAACAATCTTCGTCTACCTTTATCTTACATTCTTCACATAAAGTTCTAGGTGTTTTAAACTTAGATAGATACTCTTCAATGAAAGAAAAATCACTTGGAATTAAAGTTAGTACTTGATTTTCTAACTGTTGTGCTCGAATAATATTGTGTTTACCAAACACAGATTCAATATTTTCCCAAGCTTCTTTGGGTTTATCAATTGATTGAAGGTGGAACCTTAAATCAAGAGAGATGGATATTCCAATTAATCCACTTTCTTCATCATTCCTATTATCCCATTTGGCTTTCTTATCAACATCAATGGGTGTTGTTTCCTTTCCCAAGGTAATCTGATACAAGCCTTTACTTCTTAATAAATCCTCCATATGGGATTTCCATTGGAAGTAGTTGGTGTTGGTAAGTAAGAGATTACTTGTAGAAGCCATATTAAATATGAAGATAATACATATTTAAAAACTTAAACTGATGATTTGAATGGAAAGAGCTCGAAAATTTATGCGGTTTAAAAAAAAACGACACTGAAAACGGACTTCGGATGTGAGAGTTATGCCATTTAACAAAAGGCATAAACAGTGACCAAAGGACCATGTGGTAGTGTAAGTTGCTTTATGAAATGACCCACTTTTATAAATATAAGTGGGGCTCACTTTTAGAAAGAAAAGATGCATGCAAAATAAATAACTCTAAAATAAAATACTAAAGCTACTTATAGTGATTCACTTTTATACTTGAAGTGAAATACACTTTACAATTTTAGCATGAACTTTTTCAAAAAAAGTAACAAAAGAGAGACTTGAACTCAAGACCTCTTACTTAATAAGGAAACTTTTAACCAAATGGTCTAGCAAAACATATTGTAATGTTTAGAAGGAGGATTGAGGTTGTTTTTGTTGTTGTTTTTGTGGAAGACATGCTTAGAAAGCGTGCTAAAAAAAAACTCTTTTCACAAAAGAAAAAAAATTTCGCTTCTTGATGACAACAAGGGTTAGATCTCGGTTAGCTTACCTAGAGGATGCACCTTTTCCTATATGTTTCTGATTTGTCGAGATTGCACAGGGCGTAGGGTAAAGAACATATGCAAATCTAAAAGAGTAGAAACTTGGAAATAAAAAAATACAAAACCGAAATAAAACCAAAATACTTCTCTACAAAAAATTTAAAAAATGCGTATTCAAACTTTATACCTTCAGATCTGATTGTAATGGCCGTATCTTGGGAAAAAAAAAACCTCTTCGAGTGAAACGAAAAGTGTTCTTGAATGAAATGAGTGCTCTGTACACAATGGAATAGTCCTCTCAGCCTAGAAATGTACGAAAATGATAGAAAATGGAGATGAGGCAACTTGGCTTTACGATCTCGATCTACAATAGGAGCGGGTCTTCAAACAGGCTCTGATGCCATGTTCGACAAGATAGGTATTCCAACAGAGGATGAACACCTTCAGTAACCACTCACATAACCATATCAAAGATCAAAACATGGATTTTTTCATGTGGTAAAGCCCCTACGGGGAAACATCCACGACCCTAGACAACGTGGCCGCTTGGAGCAGTTTATGAATGCAAAGAAAAAGATTATAGAGATATTTTACAAGAGAGTTTCTCATAATCGATCATCGACAAATGACCCTCCATGCTCTTTAAATATAGATCATGGCCCAATTAGGTGTTAAGCCACATATCAATGGCTGTTAAGATCGAGGAGAGTATGAACCGTCAGATTACTCTATGTCAGGAACATATCGTGATTGTCGGATTTCCTAACTACAAATGCATACTAAAGAAACACACTAGAAAACACACTTTTACCTAACAACACAATAGACCAAGTATATCTTAACTAACTCCTAAGTGTCTAAATATCCTAACATACCTCAACTTTCACCCTGAGCACTAGTGAAAGTGATACGCCTTCCTATGTACCCTACATATCATTACCACAAAATACTCTGTATTTTCCATTTCCTAGTCCTCCACAACCCATTGCTCCTCCACAAGGAGAACCACACACCGGGGTTAATTTTGTTCAACCCTATCCCATTCAACAATTTCAAAATTTTGAACAACTGGATATGGAAAATCTAGCCCATCACCCTAATAATGCCAAAAAGAAAGGAAAAAACTGAAACAATAATAACCCAGTACCAGGGGGAAACAAGACCCCAAAAAATCAACCTGCTGGGGTTAACCAGAACCCCCAAGGGGGAAATAACAACAAATGCCAAGGGAGGAACAAAAAATATAACCTCAAGACAAACTTCCCTTGTGCTCTTTGCGGTGAGCATGGTCATTATACTCACCATTTCCTCAAAATTGTTGACTTCAAATGGATGAAAGATTCCATGAATGTGCCACATCCTCCAGTGCCACCTGCCCCCCAGCAAGCCCCACAATAGTATTTGAAAAAACCACCCCTGATGGTATTGCAAAACCCTATTCCACACCTAGGTGTAATGAATACCCAACAAGAGATGCATCCTGCCCCACCACATATGGGATAGTATCAAAACCCTGGAAATCCAGCGGATTGCAATATCCTCCTCACTATTGAAGAAGAAATTCTTCTACAAACACCTGGTCGTCAATAAAACACACCCCCTGAAGCTACTCCCACCACTTCGGAAGCAACTCCAGCTACAATCAGACAACCCTTGATGATTCCACGCACTAACACTGACCCCCCCATTCGTATTCCTTGCATCCCATTATGACGGAATGTCAACCACCTTCAGGCTAGGGCGGCACACAATTACAGTTTGGTCAATGACTTGGCACAATATCCTGCAACCATGTTAGTCTTGGGGGTCCTCCAAATCTGTCCCACTCAACATAAATCATTTATTTCCACCTTGGGGGCAGTCAACCCTGATGATACTAGACTCGTCACATTAGATCTAGATTATGGGGAACCTCGTCTCCCTGCTTTGGTAGCTTTCCAGATACCAGTCAAAATTCATAACATCACAGTTCATTGATGTATCATTGATGAAGGTGCATCCACATGCATCATGTCCAAAATAGTATGGCAGAAACCTGGCTCCCCTGAGCTAATACCATCTACCAACACTTTGAGATCTTATGATGGATGACCATCCTCTCTTGAAGGGTTCTTTCAAAATGTCCCTGTTGAACTCAGAGGAAAAAAAATCCTTATTGACATTGAAGTTATCGACGTCCCACTCGATTACAATGTCTTGTTTGAACATAGCTAAATGTACGCTATGAAGGCTGTGGATTCTTCTGTGTTTCGAATGATGACATTCCCCCACAACGGGAAGATCATCACCATCGACCAAGTTTCACATTACGAGCCTAACCATTCATCCAACATCGATAACATATTACCTCTTGTCCTCACTAGTTCCGATGCATATCCACTCATGGATATGTCCCCCAGAATTTTCAAGGACCCATCTTTGTTGGGGTCATACCATGGAGCACCACCGCTCATACACCTCTCAACATAATTGTGTGCCATATATTCCAATAGAACTGACAATGGAGATACCATTCCTCCCATAGAGGCTTCTCCACTCCCTGACATCCCACTAGTAGAAGAAATCCTACCTCAAGAACCCCCTGAGAACCCTACAACACCACTTATCCCCAATGTCACCATCTCCCAGGGTCAAATCCAGGTTTGGGAGACAATCCCCCAAGCCATTACTCAAATTCCCTTCTTCTACCCCCCACCGGGACTATAAGCTTTCCAAGTAGTTGCAATGCTTACACTCCCCAACATGGTGTTTTCCATTTCGGTATGGTATCTCCACCCACCTACGATGGTTCCTCAACCATCACTCCTTCCCCAAACAAAGGGAATCTTGATGCAGATTCTAGTACTAACTCGAACCACACCGCCCTCACCCCCACTCACCAGCACCACCGCGATGGTTGGGGAAAAATGGAAGAAGAAAGAGCCCACCACCCCACTTCCTCCCCGAGTTCAACCTCCTTGCACACTATGCGCGAAAGAGGGACACCCCACTAATAGATGTCCCTCTCTCCCTGAGTTACACAATTTAATCCAACTCCCTTGAGAAACCACCTCGATCATCGCATCACCAAGCATACCTAGTACGAACACCATGTCCCCTACTATGGGAAGCAAAGGGATAGGAACCAAATTTGCATGTGCCATTTGTTCAGAGTATGGCCACTACACTCACCATTTCCCCACGCTACTTAAGTTTTAGAAGATGCTAACGATCGTACGTCAAAGATTTCAACAAGACCTCTCACCACCCACATCATCCAGTACTCACATCACTGACATCCACTATATCACGACTTCAGTCAATGAACATATGATGTGTCCTTTCTCTCTTTGCGAATCACTTGATCATTTCACATACCAGTGTCCTACGATAATTGAATACAGACATCGTCAAATGGCCCTTATTTGAAATCCTCCAACCACTTCACTTCCTATGATGCAAGTGATTCCCCCTATTCCATCTCCAAATACTATCTACATCACCTCCCCTGAACCTGAGTCACTTCCCACCCCTCCATGGTTCATGGATAGACTATTTGAGGATTTTCCCCCAAATCCCCCCAATTTTCCGGTTCATTTCCCCTAAGAAATTTTACTCCCAAACACAATCTACAACCCACAGTGTCTCGACATTTTGTTTATGACAAGCATGCCATCACACCATATTTACGATACCCCCTATACATCTTCACCACCTAAAGACAATCACACGGTGACCAACACCAATGTTACTTCCCCATATCCCCTATATTCTCACATTTTCCACTGGGATGACGATATCCTAGAGGAACTAACTACACCCGATTGCCCATGGAATGCACTCCATCACAGAGCACTCTTTCTCTCACAGGAAGCATTTGACCCTCCTAGCCAAGCCTCCATATGTGAAATCGAAACGAAGGATTTTATCCCGTCAGGGCATATAGATTGGTTCAATAACCCTATTCTTTCTCTTGACACTTTTGAATAAGGAAACATGGCCAATATTTCCCCCATTGTCAAAATTGACATTTTCGTCAAACCAGGAATCATAGAATAAATCACCATTGGCACCGCATGCTCCCCTGAGGAACTCACAGCTTGCAGATCTCTCTTTTAGGAATACCAGGATATTTTTTTCCTGGTCATATACAGATATGCCCGACCTCGATCCTTCTATCATCTAACATCGCATCGACACATGGCCAAATTTTGCCCATGTACATCAAAAGAAACACCCACTACACCCATCCAAAGCAACGACTATCAAAGCTAAAATTGACAAACTACATGCCGCCGGGTTCATATACCCCATCGCATACACGTCATGGGTCTCCAACCCTATCCCCGTTAACAAAAAAACAGGGCACTATTCACATCTGCACTGAATTTCATGATCTCAATCATGCTTGTCCCAAAGATAACTTACCAACACCGTTTATTGACCAAATTATTTATGACTATGCCAGATATGAGGCCTTGTCCTTCATGGATGGGTTCTCTAGATACAATCAAATCCAGATCCACCCAACATATCAATATAAGACCACATACACTACCCCATGGGGTAATTTTTCTTATCATGTCATGCCTTTCAGACTCAAAAACACAGGTGAAAAATTTCAACGGGCCATGACTTACGTTTTCCATGATCTTGCTTGCATCATTCTCGCTTACTTGGACAACCTCACTCAACATCTAGATGACTTACAAGTTATTTTTCAATTGTGTCACCAGTACAATATCCGCTTGAACCCCCTCAAGTGTGTATTTTGTGTCACTTCCAGATGCCTCCTTAGGTTCATCGTCTCCCCAAATGACATCACTGTGGACCCCCTCAAGGTCCAAGCCATTAGAAAAATTCCACTACCTCAGAATTTACACCAACTACAGATCCTATAAGGCAAAGCCAACTTTTACGATGATTTGTACCAAATTATGCCACTCATGCACACAGTTTCCTTCACCTACTGCATCATGATATCCCATTTCGATGGGATGAACATGCCCAAACTGCGTTTGATGATTTAAAAGAGACGTTCTCCAAAGCCCCTTTGATTAATCCACCCAACTATGATCGCGACTTCATCCTCTACTTGTCGACCTCAGCCGTCTCAGTAGCAGGATTTCTCATCCAACTAGGGCATGATGGCCACGAGCATGTTATTTAGTACATCATTAAAAACCTTTCAGGGCCACTCCTGAAGTAAAATCATGAAGAGAAACTCACCCTCATAGTTGTCCTCACAATCCATAAACTACGTCATTATATCTTGCTTTGCACTACCAAAGTCGTGGAAGATTCCAACCCCATGCAGTACTTGCTTAGTCGACGTCAAATTAATGGTAAATTTTCCCAATGGATCATCATCCTTTGGGAATACGACCTAGAGTTTGCAACTCCCAAAAATCAAGAAAGCACTCGCTCTCGCAGAACTCATCACGGCATTTCCCTCAGACGCTACTAGTTCACCCGTCAACATGGATTTTTGTGATGAACACCTTGTTAGGACCACATATTGTACCCTTTTTGCCCATACGTTTTGCTATTATTTTACCCTTCATCACCTGCATTTTGACTTATACTATCATTTCATCTGATCATTCCAAGGTATACAACGTCCTTTCTCATTATTTCATGCTTAATCCGTTTTTCATAATACTTTACATTACTTTTGAACCTAACCATTGATTAGAAGTGCAAAAGTGTCCATATTTGCAGAATAGTATTTCAGACCATTGCTGAAACAACAGAACTGCCCAAGCCGCT
>SNQJ01S0002157.1:540215-569573 GCA_010110895.2 Picea sitchensis | reverse complement strand
ATAATGATCTATGTATCATCAATGTTTACAAAAACATACAACATGTACATCGCACGTAGGCAGGTGAGCACCCTCATCCCTATAGGTACAAAATAGGTGTCACACTACCTTATACAAAATGGGCTCGCAGGCCTATACAAATAAAAAAATAGCACAACATAACACTCATGGTGCCTCTAGAGCACCATCACCAGGTCTTCTATCCGCAAGAGGTGCCTCCCTAGTTGGGGTCCTCTTGGTCCAATAGGTAGTCATCCAGTCATCGCGGCCCCTACTACAGATGCTCTGTGGATCAAAGTCCACAACTCAGTAGGGACACCCACGCACTGCTCCAAGACTCTCTCATCCTGGATGTGGGACCACATACCCTTGGGTACACCCTATAATATCACCTCCAACTAGCAGTGGAAATCCTCTAAATCCCTACCAACCTCTCCCTGAGGCCCATGCGATGGCCCTGCACCAGAGTCATCAAATCTACGTCTGTTTTCGTCTCTCGCATCATCGACTGGACTCGCACCAACCTCGCCTCTCTGACGTCTCTCTCCTCCCCACAGGGGTATCACTGGCCCCTAACGAGCCATCTCTCTGACCAAATCTACCTCTCGGCCTCGCGGCCCCACATATGCATACACAACAAACAAATGATAGCATCAAAATCCATCCATACATAAAACATATGCTATACTATCAAAACCACAAAACATAATGTACATAAACATACCTCTATGGTCCCAATCCTCTCTAGAAGGTAAAACCATATCCGAGTCTTGCTAGAATTCCATCCCACCATATGGGAACTGTAGTATGATTTGGGGCATATGGAGTGACACACGCGCCATATCAGCCATAAAATAATGGCCACCCTCCCCACCTCCATGTTGTACCAAAATTGATGCCCACCGCATAAGTTATGGCTCCTGTGCACCAACCACCGAAAGAAACACTCTAGGGTGGAAAATGGGCACCCTCTCCAAAAACCACGCCACAAAAATCGACTCAAAGGCAAACTCACCAGAGTTGGCAGCCCAACACTGGTTAAGTTGCCCCATCATCTTGGCATGCAACATCAAGCCCTAGGATAAAATATCTCCAGCCAATTATCTCCGCATAATCCTCAGCACACCACCACTGATCCGCTGAGTCGCCAAGGATCCATAGATCCTCATAATAATTACTGCGATGCAGTGATGCACGATTGCATCCACCACCTCAATCCAAATGATTAAACTTGAGATAAATTTCAGGCCCGAATAGTACCTCCGTGCCAAGTCTGCCAAGTGTACATCCCCTGGCAATTGGGGATCAACAGGTAGGGTCGTCCCCCAAAAAGGGAGCCTAGTCAAGAAATAAATATCCACCATTGTAGAGAATGTCAGCTGCTCCCCCCATACAATGAAGCACTATAGCTCAGTTCTCCACATAGAAATCAGATACTGCAACATGTACTCCCACACCCGTATGAGTGGGCAGTTAAAGAAATTTAGCATCCCACAAACTGCCAAAGGTCATCGAATGCCCGACTCATCTCTCACCGCCTCCCTCAGGGGCTCCCAATACCTCTCCCTCTAATGGAATGACATCCTAAACTAATCACTTGCATTCACCCAAACAACACTTGATTATCCATCACTATTCATAAACAAAAACTTCCAAAAATACAAGTTTTTTCAAACCCCCCAACTTTGCCTCATGTGCGCGACTGTCACCCCCTACAGGCATGCCTGTTCTTCACACAGTGGCGCTTCAATGTGAAGCTATTGAAGAAATATATGTGCATCAATGTGCATTTGTCACACCCACAGGCGTGCATTCATGCGCACCTGTTCACTACACAGCTGCGCACTAGTGCAGAACTATCGTAGAAACAACTGCGCACAGTGCACATGTGTAATTCGAACATGCATGCATCCAATGCACACCTATTTTCCTCACTCATGTGCCCCCATATGTGGTTGTCTTCAACACGGTCTTTCACATCATCCTGGGTATCCTTTGATCTCCTGTGCACTTGGGGGTCCACCCTTACAAAAACCCATAGTATGACCATCAATATGACCTTGCCTTGAAAAGAAATCCTAACTACTATGCAGGAGGATGAGACCACTAACATAGCTCTCGCAAATGATGGATCGTCTGGCTCGAACTCTTGTAATATCCAAATCTCCTCTAAAAACCTCTCGTCAACTCATTATGGCAACAGGTACAAATGAGGTGGCATTGTGGGCCCCACACCTATATATAGTCCCTTTTTCCAAACTCCCATGCTCAATTACAACAGTTCAGAGCATCTGTTTTCTGATCTGTCTTCATCCATGGGATCAGGATCCCACCACCTACACAGTCACATTCCCCGGGTCACCATCCATCCTCGGTCTCGGGGGAGCATTTTGTTTTTCACATCACGCCCAGGTACGCATGATCATGTTCAAAATTATCAAATCGCTGTTATATTTTTTTTATCTTCAGATATTGTTCACGTCGGGTATTTGGTTTTCATGTGTGCAGGTACTTGGTCATCACAACTTAGCGCAACCCCCTCAAGTATATGCTCGACACTGGCATGTAATCATTCCCTCTGAATATCAATTGCATCTCCCAAGTCACACCCCTTGACATTTTCCTGTACGATCCTCACATCCAACTCTTCAGTACTATAACCTCCACTCCATTTAGGTATTGTTACCCGATAACACTCTCCCCTACATGAGTTGTCCCATTCATAGTCTCCTTGCAACTTTGACACTCATGCTGCTTTCACCCCCTAGGGATGGGAGTCCTGATATTCGTATGCATGTTCGAGAATCAACCACATACTCCTTCTCCTCATTAAGCTAGCTTTCCCAAATGGACTCCCAGGATATCTCCTCACAGTTCACGTTTGATTGCAGTCCCACAGTATCATTAACCCTCCATCTCATCCACAATCAGTTTTCCCATCTGCAAATTTCCCTCCATTCATTTACCTCATATAGAAACCCACCCATGGGGTCCCCACCATCCACCAGTTCTCCACGCAACTTGCGCCCTCACAAGCCAAGTCATTTTTCACTGGGGAACCCATTTCTGTATCTATACACTCATCCCAAATTATTCTTTATTCTTTTGGTCGTTGTAAAAAGCCTTTTGTTTCCAGCATTTACATAGCTTTTTTGTCTCCTTTGGCGACCATATTTTTCTGGAAAAACAACCCATATCACCCTTGGTTGGGGCATTCATTAACTTCTACTCTTGTTGACACTGTCCATAAACCCCGAGTATCCCACAGTCCATATACCTCTGATCTCCGAGTATGTCCACTTTGTCACGCCTCTGGCACAATTTTACCCATGTCTAGTCGTCCCCCTGATGCTAGATCCAGTTTCACGGTTGCTGCCACTCATTCTTCACATATATCCCCAACCAAGGGTAGTCTTGAGTCTTATAATATCTTGACTTCATCCATGTTCCTTATCAGTTCCTGATCTCATCTAGTGGATTTAATGAAGCCCTTTTGCTTCTTGGAGTCATGTCTCCCTTTTTGTCGACATCGACAGAGTTTCCAGATGAGCGACAATATCTTGACTCTCATTACCTTTACAATGAGGAGCCTTAGAAGACACAAAGAGAACCATCATTACTCTTTTCTATCGTTGACCCCCTTAACATTCGACTTCAACACAATCTCATGTTATGGTGGGTCTTACATTGTGACTATTGCAGTTGTTTTATACTAGCCGAAGACCTTTGAGTTTGCTGGAACATCAATGCCTAAGAGTCATCAACACTTCTTACAGGTGTCATCGCCTCTTTTCAGAGTATGTTCACCATATGAATTGTCATCTTCCATTATCCAACTATCCCATAGGGTGGTGTAGTTATCTACATCAACATACAACTTCACTTACTATCTTACATATTTGAGTTACATGACACGAGCATGGGGCATGCTTGCCTCATTTGTATACAAACTTTATTTTTGTACCTAGGGAAAGGTCTGGTCCCACAGTTTCCCCTCTCCCTTCGACGGGTCGCTCTTTCTGTTCCTCTCAACTCTCTTTCTTACAATGGTACTCTCAGTAGAAGAAACATTGATGTATTTCGGCTATACATATGCTCCTAACCTCAAACATCAGGGGGTATATGTTATCACTGAAATTTCATCTGCAAATGGTTACAGGAATCCAACATCTCCAAACACCTATTAGTTCACCTGCATCCCCAAAAATACATTTCCAAAAGGCACAAACTATACAACTAGTTATAAAATTGACATGCGCAGAAACACTACAGGAAGCGCACGCACGTGCACAGGCCAAAAAAGCCAAAAGAGTGCACATGCATCTGATGCATGAATGTGTATGATAAAATCCACACACTTATGTGAACAATTCATTTATGGTTCTTTTTGGCCCCTCACCCACTTCTGGTTCAGCTCCCAAGTTGAATTGACCCTCAAATCCGAGCTAAATTTGAGTGGGGGGCTAGTCAAAGACCTAAGAGTGCCCTAAAGGGCCCCTTGTTCACACTAAAGACCGATTGGATAATGCCTCAAATATTTTCTATAAAAAGAGGCCACGGGTGCACTATGAATTCAAGAATCTCATTATATTGTTGTGCTTCCTCTATTCTCCTACAAGGAACCTCCTTCCTTTTTGGGGCATACTAGCATCATCTCATTAAGCTATTCACCTCACCTCTTGAGAGAATAAGCTTGGATTTCTTCACCATTTACTTTCTATTTTTCGATTTGTATTAAGAGCTCTTACATAGGGGACTCAAGATCCCTCCCTAGGAGGAAGAGGGGATCCACACGCCCTCCTTTCTCTTTGGTGTTTGCCCACTAATACAATTTCTCCATTGGTTGCATGAATATTGGTCAATTGTTTGATTGATTTTGGTTCTAATTTCCTTATGTATTTTAGTTTCATTTCTTTAGTTGTTTGTTTATTTCATGTGATTGAGTCATTTGATTCATACACTAACCTCTATCCTGTCTAGCAGGCCCAACTAGACTTGCAAGTGCCCTTATTTTTCTCATTGGAGTGATGCAACAGACATAACAATCATGGTGATTGTTGATATACTGACTTAGTATGCACACTTTTGTGCACTCTCTCACCCTTTCAAATCTATTACAGTTTCCAGTACATTCATGGAGACAATTCAAAATCTACATGGAATCCCAAAGATTATTTTAAGTGACAGAGATCCCATCTTTACTGGACATTTTTGGATAGAATTGTTTTCTTGTTTGGGTACTCAATTGGCTCATAGCTCATATTATCATCCTCAATCTAAAGGACAAACCGAGATAGTGAACAAATTTCTGGAAGAATACTTTCATTAATTTGTCTAAGATAAACAAACACAATGGTTCAACAAGTTCTCCAAATTGAGTATCAACATCGATGGAATATCACATCAAGCATCAACAACAAGTTCTCCAGCTCTTAAAGGACAACTTGACCATGGCACAAAATCACATGAAACAACAAGTAGATCAACATCGTAGTGAAATAATTTTTCAAGTAGGGGATTGGGTATTCTTAAGACTACAACCATACAAAAAAATGTCACTCAATCAAGCTAAGAAGGATAATAAATTATCACCAAAGTACTATGGCCCTTATAAGGTGTTGAAAATTATTGGTACCATGGCATACAAATTGGAGTTGCCTGCATCTTCATGAGTACACCCAGTTTTCCATGTTTCATTCTTAAATAAGGTTATAGGTGACAAGATCCCAGGTCAAACTATATTACCAGAACTTGAAGAGGAAGGAAAAATCATACTGGGGCCTGAAGCTATCATTGGCACAAGAATTATCCAGGTGAGGAATATATCCATTTCAGAGTATCTCATTAAGTGGAAGAAACTATCTGCTAAATATTCCACTTAGGAAGATGAGTCTTTTATACAAAAGCATCCATAATTACTCAAGCATTGTAGACAACACTTGTCTAAAGGGGAGGGGGATGTTAAGCCCTAAATAGTGGCACATTACCCCTTTTTGGCAGAGGGGCAGACCCAGGTTTCAATGCTTCAACAACGCACCAACAAAACCCTAACTACCGACCCTTTTGGCAACACCTGCGAAGCAGATGAAGTCTCACCCAAGGTAGAGGCAGAGGGGGTTGCAGAACTCAAGTGTCTACAACCAATATGGGACACAGATATGTGAGTACAATACTTAACAGAGAACTTAGCCAACAATATGCACTAATTTATGATTCTCATTCACATCGTAGATTAACCCTTATTACAAATCAACATAGTAATAATCAAGATCAAACCCTTAAAATCTCTTATCACATAACATTAGCTCAAATATAGCATTCATTTACACCATTAAGAACTAATATAAAATACCATATGCATTCATTATACATAACAACAACAACACTAAGAAAATAACCACATAAACAACATCGCACAAAGAACATCAAGACACAGGATATACGTGGTTCACCCCAGTGTGGGGCTACGTCCACTAACTTCTTATTATTCTTTATTAGTCTTCAAGATCCATACATTCATATTCTCCTATGCACAAATCCATAGAGCCCAACTCTGCAGTGGACAAGTGATCTACACACAATGTGCTAGATCCACCTTCCCCAAAATCAGGTCAAGGAACATAGCCACTCCTTAGTAGCACAAAGCCTTACTTTACACAGCCATATTGCACAAAGAAACTTCCAATATTTTTCACTAAGCCAAACATACTGGGCACATAGCTAAAACTACTTCTTATATCTCTTTCACTAAGCAAACAACTTTCTATATTACATTCCTTCCTATATATACCTTTACATCCCTTACAACCATGCCTAAGCATGGGTGAACTCGTGGGTTGACATCCCAAAACCCTATTACAAAAACCCTAATGAACCCTTTTCTGGGTCCACAAAACAAGTGATATCCCGTGATCTTTGCTTCACCTGGGCGCTTCATCTTTGACCAGCCTGTCGAAGTCCTAAAAGTGGTCCAACATGACCAATGTTTCCTCAAACTTGGTTAAGGGACAACATGCCCCCAACACTCACATGTGACGTGTCCTAAGTCACTCATATCTAGGAAATACTTCTTCGAAGGCCTTGAGCTTAGCTCGAGCTGCCTCGACTTGCTTCTTCACCAGAGCCTCCTGCTTGACAAACTCCTGAATTACTTGTTTTGTAACAGTCCCTTCCAGGCATTATTCCACTGTCGTAACCACTTGTTAGAGATGCGAGCCTTGTCCTTCGATCTCTTCAAAAATCATATAGGTTTCATCCTGCACCGACTGGAGTCTCTGTGTAACCTCCATGACTTTGCTCTGGTTGGCGGTAACCTGCTGCTAGAATGTACACTGTTCTTGTGATATTTTCATCCTCTCGACTGTAGTGAGATGCTTCATTTGTGCTTGCATAGTGGATGCCTTATTCTACACCTCCTAGAGTTGTGCTTCCAGTTTCCTTAGCTCTGGATCTTCTGCAAGGCTCTCATAGGTATGTGCACTACGATTACTTAATTTATTACACTCTGAGGAAAGTTCCCTTTGGATTGATGAACACAGGGGAAACCTTCCAACGAGCCATGGATATCACCTTCATTGGAGAAAAGGATAAATTTGTGGTCATCTATCTTGATGAAATAATAGTCTTCTCCAGATCCGATAAGGAGCATCACTATCATCTGAGGAAGGTCTTCTTAAAATGTAGAAGGTTTGGTCTTTCCTTAAATCCCAAAAAATCTCTATTTTCCATGAAGGAGGGAAAGTTGCTTGGCCACACAGTATCAGCTGAGGGAGTCAAGATCAATCCCAACAGGGTGGAATCAATACAAACATTATCACTCCCAAGGTCTAGGAAAGAGGTCCAGTCTTTTCTAGGCAAGATTAACTTTCTAAGGAGGTTTGTTTCAATTTTTGCTAAATTGGTGAAGCATATCACAACCATGCTAAAGAAGGGGAATGAAATAAAGTGGATTACTGAACCCAAGGAATCCTTCAGCCAGATTAAGAAAGCATTGACTGAGGCCTCTGTGCTGATCAGTCCTAAATATTCCAAGGATTTTATGATATTTTCTTCCGCTTCCTTTGACATAGTGGTTGTTGTTCTACTATAGAAGAATGGTGCAGGTCTTGAACAACCTATTTCCTTTTTTAGTAGAGCATTGAGGGATGCTGAGATCGGATATGACATCATGGAGAAACATGCTTATGCATTGGTGAAAGCCCCTAAGGCTTTCAGGATCTATTTTCTTCATTCAAGGGTTATTGCATATGTCCCTTCAGCTACTATGAAGGACATTCTCATTCATCCTGACATAGATGGAAGATGGAGCAAGTGGATTGCCAAAATCCTCGAGTTTGATCTAGAAATAAAATCCACCAAGCTAGTTAAAGGCCAAGGTTTAGCCAAGCTGTTGTTTGAATCTAATTGTAGAGCTTTGGGGGTAAACTTCATCAACACCTGCTCACAGGGTCAACAAGATGAGTTCATTGATAAAAATCCTCAGGGAACCCATTCATTGGCAGAATGCACCTGGTATAAATATATTATATATTTTCTGCAAAAATTAAGACTCCCTGATGATATGGTAAAAAGAAAGGCAAGAGATTTAAATCTCAAAGTAGTTAGGTATTGCCTTATTGATCGGGTCTTGTATTGGGAATATCCTCTAGGATTTCTTCTGAGATGTATAAACTCACAGGAGGCCAAAAAAATTATGTTTGATTTTCATAGCAGCCTATGTGGGAGACACCATTTCTGGAAGACCACAGCCTAAAAAATTCTCAGGGCTGGGTACTATTGGCCCACTTTATTCACTAATGTCCGTAGAAAGATCAGAGCCTGTATCAAATGTCAAAAATTCTCAGGAAAAAAACAACTCAAATCTCAACCACTAAATCCTATAGTAGCTTCAGGACCCTTTCAACAATGGGGGTTGGACTTCATTGGGGAAATTCAACCCACGAAAAGTGGTCAACACGGGTGGATCTTAACTGCAATAGATTATTTTACCAAATGGATAGAAGTTATCCCCACTAGGAGTTATTCGCACAAAGTGATCATTAGTTTTCTGGAAGATATTATGGCAAGGTTTGGTTGTCCAAACAGAATCATCACTGATAATGCTGCATCCCTCAAAGCTGAGCCATTGATCAAGTTTTGTGAGCAGTTATAGATTTCATTAATTCACTCCACTCCCTATTACCCTCAAGGCAATGGACTGACACAGTCCTCTAACAAAGGTTTTATCAAGCTTATTAAAAGACTGTTAGAAGACAATAATAAGGCATGGGATTCAAAGCTAAAATTTGCTATGTGGGTTGATCGATTCATGACAAAGAGGTCCCTAGGAATATCCCCTTTCCAACTTGTGTATGGGATAGAATTTTTTTTTCCTTCTCCGCTGGATTTACCTGTAGCAAAGTTCTTTCAGGATTATCAAGGAGAACCTGACAATATGATTATAAGGATTCATCAACTGGTGGAGGTCCAATAGAATAGAGATTAGGTGATGGACAAAGCTCATGACCATCAAGAAAATATCAAGAAAGCCTTTGACATAAAGGCAAGAAGAGAAGATTTCCAGCTGGGAGACTTGGTGCTTAAATGGGATGCACCCAGGTAGGACAGAGGAAAGCACAACAAGTTTGAAGCCCTTTGGATTAGGCCTTTCAAAATATCTGAGGTGTATTTAAATAACACTTACAGGCTATAGGATGTGGAGGGAAAGGAAGTTTTTTCGGGCCCTATGAATGGGCATTTCCTGAAGAAGTGATTTATTTGAGCCATAAGTGGCTCCCCTGTGTTTGTAAATATTGTTTTCTTGTTTGTTTTTCGGTTTTAATAAAGACTCCACAACCCAACACTAAGGCATTGGAACTGCACATTCTTGGCAGCTCGCAGGGAGCATGCCATCCCCCATGGAGCCTAATGTTATCACATAATCCCGTCAAGACCTTGGGGGTTTGCGGTTTCTTCCTGAGTCTGTGTTTTTTCCTATCTTTTCCCCTTTTGGAGACCCAATCATGGTTTCCATTTTCCTTCTCAGCATGTATTTTTTCTTTTATCATAGTCATCCTTTCAATCGACCAATTTTTCCTTGTCAGTATGCCTGAAAGAGATTGGCCATGATTTCCTCTATCTCTTCTAAAGGCCGATCAGTTCTCCTTTTACCTCCATCACTGAACCTTTGTCTTCCCAAGCCTAAGTTTGGTCATCCAAGTCTCCATTTTCACTATCCACAGCATCGGGAGCGGTTAAACAATGACACAATTCAAGTGAGCGGGAAAAGATTAGTGTTCATTGGGTAATATCGACGGTCATCGGGTAAACGGGGCTGTGGAGTTTCCCAAGGTTTATCTCTAGGGATTATCCCTGATGGCCAAAGTCACAAAATAATATGGGTCGTGTGATCCAATGGGGACAGGTGGCATTCGATTGCGAGATTCCAAGAGTCGGCATTTCGGGGTTTCCATTAGCAAGTGCACCCATATCCTTACGCCCCAAAACACAAAGCCCCGAGATTCAGGCCACGTTCATAGCCTAGGGTTTTATGGAAAATGAAGGGCCTAAGAAGGGGGGAACGTGGAAGGATTAGAAGCATCAATGGCATGAGGTTCCAAAATGCTGAAATAATCTCAGAGGTCCAACCAAAGGACGTGTGGTGTTGATCTGAGATTTCAGAGTTTTAGTCACCGGGAGAATGGGGAAAAGCTTCATCATGGATCCTTGGTGTGAGAAGTCTTGACACAATCAGGACCATTGAACGAGGAAGGATCTGGGTCGTTGATCCCAGGGAGACAAGTGGCAGTCATTTGAACAATTTGCAGGATCCGATGTTGGGGATTTTGAAAGAAGAGGAATGAGAATTCCCGGTAGGAGGAACCCCGAGATGTTGTGGGGTTTTGGACCCATGGTCACGACCCTTGGGTCATATGGAAAGTAAGTCCGGTGACTTGGGCTTTCGAGAAATGGACCCCTTTGGTGAAAAATTGACAAGAAGTGGGTTAAAAACCCACGTATCCTAAGTTTTGGGCGCGAGAGTGCGTTGTGCTAAGCAACATGTAGATCTGGGCGGTTGAAATCTATGTGCTCGGATCTACGGCCAAAGATCCATATTGGAGCCCCCCTGTATTTCTACCTTTAATGGAAGGGTGGGGATCCGAGTTGGTGGTTTTGCAGTGCAGGGCCACCACTAACATATCGCCCTCTCCTTAACTCAGACCCCCCCGCCTAAAACCTCTTACCGCTGCCTACCCCCTCCGAGTAGACTGCTTACCACTGCCTCTCATTGACATCTGTCCCCCACTCAATCTCTCACATTTTCCCATCATATCACCTACTCTCCCTCCTTGTCTCGTTATGCTACACCTATCCTCCACTCATCGTCTGGCCACCTCCCTTACCACTCTCGCCTGTCATCTTCTTCGAGGTGTTCTACTACTCCCCTCTCCCCACACATATGGTCCCACCCTGTTTACTGCTCTGGCCTCTCATCTACCCCCACATCACCACCTCATGCCACTTCACCTTTGACCTGTCCCAGTGTAGTGTGCACATATTCTGCCACCTGAGCTTCCCAGTCACCTTCCATTTGTCTCACCTGACCACATGGGCACCCCTCATCTCATCTCCATGACATTGGAACCATCGTCCCCGCCAAGAGTTTCATCCATGTCCATTGACTGGGTCCCTTCGTAGTAGTTCAATGAAGCATGAGACCCCAAGGGAAGACTGCCATGTTGTTTAGGAGTAGAGTTGACTTGGGCCTCTCCAATATCGATGCAGAAGTTAATGAAAATAGAGAAGGTGGGTGATACATCATCTCCTTCCTTAAATAGAAGTCCAGAGAGGGACAAATCATAGGGTAATATTGCCAGTCTAGTCTGATAGAGATCACGTCCAACAGAAGACTGCATGGGCAGTCTGATCGACGTCTGCATGCACATCTTGTTAGAGAAACTCATCAACGCAAAGCCTTAAACTCATGACATGATTGTGCCTTCAGTAGTAGATCCAGTTCTAAGTATATGTAGGCATTTTTACCATTTTTGTTAGTGTCGATGGTAGATCTGCGCTCTCGCTTGTAAATTTTTAGCGAGGCCTATGGTTCTCTAGTTATACTATGTATTTTATATTTCTTGTTTAATGAAAGTCAACCTCTTTCCATCTCTTTGTAAACTCTACGTTAAGACACTTAGAATTGGAAGATCCAGTCAAGAGTGGTGGTGTTGCTATGATGAAGGTTTGATCATTGCAATATCTTCACTAGTTTTAATCAGTTTCCTGTGTTACTTTTTTCTTCTTAAGCTGAGTAGCTCAGAATTGGAAGATCCATTCGGGTTGTTACAGTAGTATTGTGATGTAGGTTTGATCATCGTGCTATTTTATCTGTGTCGTTTAGACATATTTTAGCATCTGATGCTCTGAGTCCAAGAGGATTTCATTCTAGAATCTTTTCCTCCTTAGGTTGCTAGAAGACCGGGCATCCATAGCAGGCCCTTACACCTTCTCATCATCTCTTCCCCTACCGACCCTTACAAAAACTCACTGATTGAAGTTAGATCAAGACCTCACTTATTTATGCTTCTCCAACCCATTTTTCTGAGTTAAAGTGATATAGTCCTTAGACTGCATCCATTATACCACCTTAAACTTATTTACTGTGACATAAAAAATGATCAGTATCGGGCTTAGCCCTGCTACAATCCAGGGGTGACTTCTGGTGCTAACATTTTTGGTGTTGTTTTCGGCGACAAAGTTGAAGATTTTCCCTAGGATCGAATGACAAATCTTACTGGTTTTGAAGGTGCATCAGAACCCAATACATCAAGATTGTGATTATGCACCTGGCGACTCCATTGTGATGACTCCACTATTTCAATTGTGGCTTCCAGAGGTAGACACATGAGGTATACTCCACAACTCCCCCTAGCAACACCTGAAGCAGACCTAAAGAATATTATCATAAAGGGAAAGGCCCTCCAAGAAGGTACTTCCACTACTAAACCAGGTATCTCTAATGATATTCAATCTCCTCCTGTAAGAACTCCAATTTCTTCTTCTCATTCTACTGTTATACCTTCTGTTGGAGTTTCCCGAACATTAAATTTTGGGAGTGTTCCTGTAGAGTTTTCCTCTCCTGGTCTGGGACTTGAGGGAGAAATACTTGTCACTCCACTCTCCTCTGAAATTGTACCATGGTTTAGACCCAGTGCCTCAGAATATTTTCTTACCTTGGGTTTTACCACTCCTCTTATTATTGTTTCCACTACCGCAAAAAGAGAGAACCCACTTCCCCCAAGCCCTCCATCTCTCTCTCCAAATACTCTGTTGTTTCCCTTTCCCCTTGGAAGCTCAGTTCCAGCCTCCCCTGTCCTAACACCTTCACCTATGAGTTCTCCTCAACCTCACATCCCTGTGGCAAGCGTTAATCCTCCTAGGAATAAAATGGATGCCATAGTGGTAGCAAGATATGCCCCTCTGGTCTTACCTTAGCCTATGAATCCTGTCGCTGCTGGAGATTACCTAAAATATATACCCAAATTCACTGGAGAGGAAGACATCACTACTGAGGAGCACCTTGTTGCTTTCTATAGTTATGCAGACAACCTGAACATTGAAAATGAAGGTGTCTAGATGAGAGTTTTTGTCCAGAGACTTGATGGTGAGGTTAGGAAATGGTTTAGGGGGCTGACCCCTAGATCCATTGTTGGGATTGAGTCTCTATATTATGCCTTTTTGAGACAATGGGGGGATAAAAAAGACTTTATGTATTATATCACAGAGTTTGGGTCCCTGAAGAGAAACAAAGGAGAATCTATCTCTGACTTCTCTAAAAGATTCAACAAGATGTATAATAATATCCCTGTTGAGATAAAACTCACAGAAGCCTCTGCCAAAATCACTTCTTCTAGCGCCTTTGACCTCGATTTCTGCCTCCTTCTCAGAGAAAGAAGAGCTACTTCCTTGGCTAACATGCAATATGCAGCCCTAGAAGTAGAATCCAATGTGTTGGCAGTTGGCAAGCTCAGAAGAAAATATGACAGAGATAAGGGAAGAGGGAGATCTGAGTCTTCAACCTCTGGTTCTTTTTCATCCTACCCTAAAGTGGATGAATTGACCAAAATGGTAAAGTCCCTGTCTATATAGATGGAAAAAATGAAAATGGAGGGGAAGCCAAAATACATAAATCCCCAAAATATGGAAAATATAGGCAAATTCAGGAGGCCGAACAAAAATCCTCCTTAGATTATGCCAAGGGAACAAAGGGATAGAGATAGAAATGATCAGAAAATCCAAGCTCATTTTCAAAACAACCTTGTTATTGATAAGGAAGAGGAAGAAGAAGAGCTAGACCCTGAAATTCATTTTATTGAGGACATCTCCCCATTTCCTCATTTAACTCAATCTGCATATGAAGAATTTCTCATGAACAATCAAATAAATGAGCTGAGTAAGGGGAGAAAGCAAATGATAGCATTCCCAATAAATATAACCTTAGGTCAAAGAAGAAATAAGGGAAGTCTGACATCCTTGATCATCCTCTCATAGTAGAGAAGCCTGCTAAGCAGGCAACAAATACCACCAAGGAAAATAAAGCTCATAATCTCTCGCCAATAGCCAAACACCTTGTCCCAGAGGTGAGGCAAATTTTGAAGCCTCCTTCATCCTTTAATTTTGAGCATGAAATTCAGAAAATTAGAATTCCTATACCCCTTTCAGAGCTAGTCAAACATGAATATTTCAAGAGCTCCCTCTCTAAATTGTTGCAGTCTGAGTCATCCTATCATTCTACAAACTCAATGAACCTCCAAGATGAAAATCCAATAGTCATCTTATGCCCTATGATAGAATATAGATATGATTCATCCCCTCCCTTCTACACATCCCTAAACATATATGATAAGGTGTTTCATAATTGTCTAATGGATTCGAGGGCTTCCCATGATCTCATGCCCAAAACAGTCATGGAAGAGCTCGGGCTGGAAGTCACAAAGGCCTACCATGAATTGTACTCTTTCGATTCAAGGAGGGTGTAGTGTCTTGGGGTGATCAAAGATCTGGTGGTAACCTTGTTTTAGGTGCCCATGAAAAGTGTGGTCATGGATGTTGTTGTAGCTTGGGGGAACATTACAGATGGACCTCACATATGCTACCATTTCGGTCTTTGGAGGGGAGCACAGAAGACTGTACAGAGAAGCTCAACTGGCCTACATTGTCAGTGATGAAGAAGACCCCACCAATCATCCTATTTTTTCCCTTGATACTGATTTGGGATCTAGCTTGTTGCAGCTCACCAACACTCTTGAGGATCCTCTTCAAATTATAAAGAAACCCATTTCTTTTCATGAAGTACCTCCCCCAACTATTGATGTGTGGAAAATGTTTCTTGATGGAGCTTCTTCAAGAGAAGGTGTTGGTGTTGGAGTAGTCCTTGTTTCCCCTGCTCAGGAAACTATATCTCTGTCCTACAAATTATAATTTGAAGCCACCAATAATGTGGCAGAGTACGAAGCTCTCGTTTTGGGCTTAAGGACTGCAAAGGACATGAAGATTGAAAAGTTAGTAGGGTTTGGAGATGTTGAGCTGATTATCCAGTAGATCATAAATTTTTATTAGGCCAAACACCCTCGGCTTAGGAGTTTCATAAATGAAGTATGGGACCTCATTGACATTTTTTTCCTAGCTTTCAATATATCATTTATTCCAGGAGGAGAAAACAATGTGGATGATTCCCTGGCTGTTTCGGTGAGCAATTTCATAGTTCCTATGCAACATAAGCTTAGGTATGATACAAAAGTTAAATAGAGGCCCTCCATACCTAATAATGTCAAGCATTGGAAGGTGTTTTAGGATGACCTTAAAATCAAAAGGTTCTTGGAGACTGTAGAGGATTTTTCAGCATTGCATATTGATCAAGAGCCTGTTTCTGAAGCTGATCCTTATGCTGATGATTTTTTGAACAAGATTGTTGATCATCATACTGTTCAACTGCCTAGCAATCACATCCCCAAAGGACTAGTTCCTTTGGAAAGGATTTTTGATATAAATGATGTGGTAGTAAAGGCAAAAATCTCAAATGATGATGCTGATGTGGCTGAGTGCAATATTGGCACAGAGGAAGATCCCAAGTTTGTCAAATCATCAAACAACTTGATAAGAGAGAAGAGGGACGAGTATGCTGAGTTATTAAAAGAATTTTCTGATGTATTTTCTTGGACCTATGAAGACCTCAAAACATATGACACAACTTTCATTGAGCACAAGATTCCATTGAAAGAAGAGGCTAAGCCATTTAGGCAAAATCTAAGATAGGTTAATCCTATGTTGTTGCCTATCATGGAGAGAGAAGTAAAGAAACTGTTGGAGTCCCAAATCATTGTCCCTTTGAGATATTCCTAATGGGTGGCCAATATGGTTCCAGTAAGAAAGAAGAATGGAGAGATCAGGCTCTGTGTCGATGTCAAAAATGTGAACAGGAGCTCAAAGAAGGACAATTACCCCTTACCAAAGATGGAACATATATTGCAAAGGGTGACAGGTGTATCCAGGATTTCCATGATTGATGGATTTTCTGGCTACAATCAGATATTAGTCCTTCTTGAAGATAGGGAAAAAACAACCTTCACCACCGCTTGGGGGACATTCATGTATGCCAAAATTCCCTTTGGAATGATGAACGCAGGGGAAACCTTCCAATGAGCCATGGATATCGCCTTCATTGGAGAAAAGGATAAATTTGTGGTCATCTATATTGATGACATAAAAATCTTCTTTAGATCTGATAAGGAGTATCACTGTCATCTGAGGAAGGTCTTCTTAAAATGCAGAAGGTTTGGTCTTTCCTTAAATCCCCAAAAATATATGTTTTCCATGAAGGAAGGAAAGTTTCTTGGCCACATAGTATCAGCCGAGGGATTCAAGATCGATCCTAGTAGGGTGGAAGCAATATAAACATTATCACTCCCAAGGTCCAATCTTTTCTGGGCAAGATTAACTTTCTAAGGAGGTTTGTTTCAAATTTTGTTGAATTGGTGAAGCATATCACAACCATGCTTAGGAAGGGGAATGAAATAAAGTGGATTGTTGAACCCAGGGAATCCTTCAGCCAGATTAAGAAATCATTGACTGAGGCCCCTGTGTTGATCAGTCCTGACTAGTCCAAGGATTTCTGATCTTTTCTTTCGCTTCCTTTGACACAGTGGCCGCTATTATACTACAGAAGAATGATGCAGGTCTTGAACAACCTATTTCCTTTTTCAACAGAGCGTTGAGGGATCTTCAGATCAGACATGACATCATGGAGAAACAGGCCTATACATTGGTGAAAGCCCTTAAGGATTTCAAGATCTATGTTCTTCATTCAAGGGTTATTGCATATGTCCCTTCAGCTGCTGTGAAGGACATTCTCATTCAGACTGACATAGATCGAAGAAGGAGCAAGTGGATTGCCAAAATCCTCGATTTTTATCTGGAAATAAAACCCACCAAGCTAGTTAAAGGCCAAGTTTTATCCAAGTTGTTGGATGAATCTAATTGCAGAGATTTTGGGGTAAACTACATCAACACCTTCTCACAGGGTCAGCAAGATGAGTTCGCTGATAAAAACCCTCAGGGCACCCCTCCATTGGTAGAATGCACTTGGTATAAATATATTATATATTTTCTACAAAAATTAAGACCCCCTGATGATATGGGAAAAAGCAAGGCAAGATATTTAAAGGTCAAAGAAGTTAGGTATTGCCTTATTGACTGGGTCTTGTATTGGAAATATCCTCTAGGAGTTCTTCTGAGATGTCTAAACTCACAGGAGGCCCAAAAAATTATGTTTGATTTTCATAGAAGCCTATGTTGGGGACACCATTTCTAGAAGACCACAACCTACAAAATTCTCAGGGTTGGGTACTACTGGCCCACTTTATTCATTGATGTCTACAGAAAGATCAGAGCATATATCAAATGTCAAAAATTCTTAGGAAAGAAACAACTCAAATCACTGCCACTAAAGCCTATAGTATCTTTAGGATCCTTTCAACAATGGGGGTTAGACTTCATTGTGGAAATTCATCCCGTGTCAAGTGGTAAACATAGGTGGATCTTAACTACAACAGATTATTTTACCAAATGGATTGAAGCTATCCCCACCAAGAGTGCTTCACACAAAGTGATCATTAGTTTTCTAGAAGATATTATGGTAAGGTTTGGTTGTCCAAACATAAACATCACTGATAATTTTGCATCCTTCAAAGCTGAGCCATTGATCAAGTTCTATGAGAAATTTGAGATTTCATTAATTCACTCCACTCCCTATTATCCTCAAGGTAATGGATTGGCAGAGTCCTCTAACAAAGGTTTGATCAATCTTATTAAAATACTATTAGAAGACAATTAACGCAGACCCCTTCTGACCCTCGGGCTGAAGTCCGCTCACAAGATCATTCAAATTCCCCTTGAGCTGAAGTGGCTCGTTGATTCCTCACTGGAATCTCAAATTCTCGATCCATAGGTCCTCCTCTTTCCCCACAGTCACTATACATGACCGTGAACTTTTTTCCCAAAATGGAATTTCAGGTTTCGGGACTCCTTGAGTCCTAATGTCAAGAACCTCTGTCTTCTTGATCTCCCGAACACCGAAATGTCGAAATGACGAAATGGCTTCAATCAATAATTATCCCCCTAGTCTATACCTTGGTCCATGTGATCATTATCCCTGTGACCACAGTCCTATTTCGGGTTTTATAGATGCAAGAGTCCGACCTCCTATCCTCTGGACTCCCGAAATGTCGATTCCCAAAAAGCCGATATCCGAAATGCCAAAATTCTATTCTCACCGGGTCTTCTCCTTTCACAATTTCGAGTTTTCGAACGTTGAAATGCGTGGATGCCTTTTCCTCAGAACTCCCGAAGTTCTGGTGGCCGAAATGCCAAAACCCCTCCGATCTCTTCCATGTGTCCTACTCAATCAGACGATCGTGATCCTTTTGGGGTTTTCTCCGAATCTTGGATTGCTTCCATGTGTTCTCCCTCATATGGACGATCCTCGTCATTTCGCGATTTCACGACTTGCGACCCCGAGTAACATAGATCCTCTATCAAATTGAATCCCCAGTAGCTGAAATACCGACGGGTTCCTCAATCTCCACCATGTGTCCTCCACGGATGGATGACTGTGATCTTTTCAGGACTTCGCCAGGTGCAAAGTCAAAATGCTCACCTCTGTGAGTCCCAGTGTCTGAATCCTTGATGTGGGTGACCTCGTGACATGTGTCCTCCTTCCAACGAACGGTCTAGATCTATTTCGGGAATTTCTCCATGGAGTGTCCTGACCTCTTGTCCTCGAGACCTACGAAATCCCAAACTCTGACCTTCCACTTCTCTGCTCTACACTGATGAGAATCCTTTCAGACTTCAGGTACTTGATGTGTCAAGACCCAAACTTGCAACTTGGACTTCCGAAGTTCGAAACTCCGAAATGATCTACCGACCCCAGAAAACTTGATCAACGATTGACGTTAACCTAGGCTATCCAAAGGATGGATCTGTCTTGACCGTTATCCCTCTCGCAGCTTCCACAGATCCAACGACCCCCACTGTTTTGGGATTCTCCTCGAAGAATTTCGACCGTCCAAACTTTTCCTCAAAGAACTCCGGTTCTAACTTGGCCTCTACATGATGACCAAAGAATCCTATTTTACTCTTCAACACCTTGAAGGTATGAACTCTCCTAAGCTTCCTTTCTCGAACTCAAATCTCCTATGAGATTTCTGCACACACTCCTTGTGGCACTCTTCAAATACGTCTAAGTATTTGAGTTCTTTTGACTCTGTGCAACTCCCTGCGAGAGTAGTCTTTAGCTCTCTCTTTGGTTGATAAGTTCCAAACTTCCAACTAGCCTACGCACACCTTGCACGGCTTCTGTGCCTAACTTGCACTTCCACGGGAAATGAGAACAATGGTATCCCTCCTGAGCTTTCAGAGATGAACTCTGAACCTATCAACGCACTCCTTGCGGACGCTCCACTGCACTCCTTGAAAGAACTTTGACTCAATAAGATAAACAATTGAAACTCATTTCCTTACTCTCTCACACTTCAAATACCCAACATGAAATCATACATGCATAGCATAAAAGAAAATGTACAACAGAAAGAGTAAAACAACCACGAGCATAACATTCAACATGTATACACAGAAAGCATTAGAACACCATGAGTTTGAATCAAAGCTTCATATATTAATCTCATAACTTTTATACATGGGCTCTTCTACACAGCTCCCTGCTTCTTCTCTTCTCAATTGATAATATTAATGTTACAATGATACAAGATGAGGGTGTCTATATTCAGTTTTCCCTCCTACGCTCTAAACTGTCTAATTTGCATTTAAATCTACCTACTCACATTAATTATGCATAAATTCCTTCACCCACCACAGATGAGAGCAATCACTCAAGATCTGTTTACAATATCTAAGTGTGATTCCTCTTAACTATTACATTAATGTTTCAAAACATTTCAAAAAATGTGCGTTGGTGCTTTCCAGCTGTCTTCCATCTTCGCGCTTGCTTGCTGCTTACGATGCTTGCGATGCTCCTGCATCATACTCCTTCGCTTGAAAACTTTCATGAACTCCTATTCATGAGCTCTTGCACTGTCTGTCCGTGCTTCTAAATTTCTGTTTCATTCTCCCAGCTGGCATCTTCAACTGGATGTCCCTTCCATTTGACCAAGTATTCTAAATATTCTTTTCTCCTGGTCCTCTTGTTGACTCTCTTGTCAAGTATTCTCTCCATATGTGGTTTTTCAACTACAGGCATTTGTTTATCCCACTAAACCTCTGTCTTTTCACTATCTACTCCTACTTTTCCAGATTTGTAAGGGTACAAATATGATATGTTGAATATCGGTGAAATTTTGATCCCCTCGAGTAATTCAATCTCATATGCATTTTCCACAAATTTCCTTATGATCCTGCATGGTCCAATTTTCTTCATATTTAGTTTGTTATATGTTCCCCTTGGGAACCTTTCCTTCCTCATATGTTCAAGAATCAGATCACCAACTTCAAATTGAAGTTCTCTCCTGTGTTGATCTGCTCTGCACTTATACTCTTGGCTCGAGTTCTGCAATCTCTCCTTCACTTGGTTGTGAAG
This sequence comes from Picea sitchensis, assembly GCA_010110895.2. Lineage (NCBI taxonomy): Eukaryota > Viridiplantae > Streptophyta > Pinopsida > Pinales > Pinaceae > Picea > Picea sitchensis. The sequence goes on along the minus strand of SNQJ01S0002157.1, from coordinate 548,443 downwards.
TTCTTTCATTGCTTCTGCGAAATCTTCTGCACTTGCACTTCTAGTTTCATTTTGTTCTGAATCTTTCAATTCAGAAACTCCTCTTGGTTGCATTCCATAAACAATATGAAATGGACTCTGCCCTGTGCTTCTATTGATCGAATCATTATAAGCAAATTCTGCCTGTGGCAGAATGTGATCCCACTGACTTTGATGTTCAGTCACTAGGCTCCTTTGTAAATCTCCCAAGCTCCTATTCACAACTTCTGTTTTCCCATCTGTCTGAGGATGATAAGCTGAGCTAAATGAAAAACTCATTCCCAACTTCTTTCATAAAGTCCTCCAGAAATGTCCCACGAACTTGGTGTCTCGATCTGAAACTATACTCCTTGGTAAGCCATGAAGTCTGACAACTTCTTTGAAAAGTAGGTTCGCAATGTGAGTTGCGTCACTGGTTTTCTGACATGGTATAAAGTGTGCCCTTTTCAAAAATCTGTCCACTACCACAAAGATTGACTCAAACCCTCTTTGTTTTCTTGGCAATCCCAACACAAAATCCATGCTTACTGCATCTCATGACCTCTCTGGTATGGGTAATGGCTGATATAATCCTGTGTTATGTTTCCTTCCCTTTGTGTGCTAAAAAATTCTACATCTTTCCACAAACCTTTTGACATCTTATCTCATCCCTAGAAAAAAATACAAGCCATTCAACTTTGAGAATGTATTATCATGACCAAAATATTCGACCAATCCTCCACTGTGTTTCTCTTTCAGTAGATTCTCCCTCATGGAGCATTTTGGAACACATAATTGATTACCTCTGAATAATAATCCATCCTGGATCATACATTCAGCCCATTGACTTCTATCCCTGAGAACTGGATTCTCAGATGCCTCATATGCCTCTTTGTAATTTGTATCATCTCTGTACATATCCTTGAGGTTATCAAAACCCAAAGTTCTGACTCTGAACTCCTGCACCAGTAAACATTTCCTGCCTAAAGCATCAACAACTTTGTTAGCAGTTCCTGAAATATGTTTAATTACAAAAGTAAAATTCTGCATGTATTCAACCCATTTTGCATGCTTCTGGTTCAATTTATCCTACCGAGTTACAAATTGTAAGGCATGATTATCACTATACAAAACGAACTCTTTAGGGATCAAGTAGTGCCTCCACTTTTTCAGTGCTTGTGTGACCGCATAAAATTCTTTGTCATACGTGGAGTACTTAACCTTCACCTCATTCAGTTTCTCACTGAAGTATGCGACTGGCCTATCGTATTGACTCAAAACTGCTCCAATTGCAAAACCACTAGCATCACACCTGACCTGAACCGTCTTACTGAAATCTGGCAACAACAAAATTGGCTATTCAGTAATCTTCCTCTTTAACAAATTGAAGCGTTTCTCTGCTTCCTCTGTCCAGTGAAAAGATTTATGTCTTTTCTTCACTATGTCCATCATTGGTGCGCTAATTCCACTGAAATTCCTGATGAATTTCCGATAGAAACTATCCAATGCATGAAAACTTTGAACTTCAAAGATACTCTTTGGTGATGGCCAATTCTTAATCACCTCCACTTTATCTGGATCCATCTTCAACTTATCTGTAGAAATAACAAAACCAAAATAAATGAGCTCTGTCTTCATGAATGAGGATTTCTTCATATTTATTAGTAGCTTCTCTTGCTATAGCCTCTGCATCACTGTAGCCAAATTTTTCAGATGCTCTACCTCTGTTTTACTGAAAATCAGTATGTCATCAAGATACACAATGCCAAATTTTCCGATGAAATCCTTCAGGACTTCATTCACCAATCTCATGAAGGGACTTGGCGCATTTGTTAATCCAAATGACATAACAAGCCATTCATACAACCATTCATTAGTCTTGAAGGCTGTCTTCCATTCATCACCTTCTCTCATACAAATTTGATGATAACCACTTTTCAAATCAATCTTTGAAAAAAATTTTGCCCCACTCAAACAATCCATCAAATCATCCATCCTTGGTAATGGAAATCTATACCTGATGGTAATATTGTTAATTTCTCTTGAGTCTATACACATCCTCCAGCCTCCATCTTTCTTTGGGCTGAGCACTGTCGGAACAACACATGGACTCAAGCTTTCTCTAACCAACCCTTTGTCCATTAAATCCTAGACCTGTCTTTTGACCTCTTCATTCTCCTGCGACGTCAATATGTACACTTCTTTGTTTGGTAAACTAGCTCCAGGTATAAGATCAGTGTGATGACTTATACTTTTGATCGGTGGCAATGAACGAGGTAGTTCGTCCACTACTATATCAGCAAATTTCTCCAGTAACTTCTGAATTTCCTCTAGTAAATCATCCACCATCGTATTGGTTAAAAGAATTATAGGCTTTCTAACCACTATGAACTATGGATCTTTCTTCTTCTTAACCTCCTTAAGAAGTTCCTTCCCACTCATGAGAAGTACAGTGTTGCTTACTTCAGGTTTCACCTCTCTGTCCTTAATCGACAACAACATGTGAGTTCTCCCATTCTTCTCTAGGGTGCATGTGTTCTTTCTCCCATCATGAATCACATTCTTGTCATATTGACATGGTCTACCCAACAATAGATGAAAAACATCCATGGAAATGACATCACACAGTATATTATCGTTATATCCTCCTATTTTAAATTCAACTAAACAATGTTTAGTGACATTTACCTGATGTCCTTTTTGTAGCCATGAAACTCTGTATGGACTTGGATGTTCAATAGTCTCCAGTTCTAGATTTTCCACCATCTCTGTAGAAATGAGATTGTCTGTGCTACCACTGTCCACGATGACCTTGCATACCCTGTCTTTGGTCTTGCAAGCAGTCCGAAATTTTTTGTTCCTTTGGACTGAATTTTCTACTTCCTTCTCTGGTGTTAAGAGAACCTTTCTCATCATCAGTGATCTTCCGCCTTCAGCATCCTCTGCTTCAACATTCCACCTTTGTGCTTCGGCAATGTGAGTCTCGCCACCTTCTTTCTTCTTATCTGGACATTCATAATATTTATGCCCATTCTTTCCACACGTGAATCATTTTAGTACTCCACCTCTGCCTCTTCCTCTTCCTATAGCACGAGGAAAAGTGTTGTTATCAACATATTGTCCTCTCTGTGATCTTCCACCTCTCTCAGTTTGAGGTTGAGGTTTCTTCCACTCTTCCTTAGGCTTCTGATTCCTATCTTGGATAACTATTTTGCCTCTGGAATGACTTCTGCCTCATCCTCTTTGACCCTGCTTTCGGCTCAGCTTCTCTTCAGCCTTTAGAGCCATCTGATAAGCCTCTTCCACCATTCGGATGGTCATCATGCTCATCTCATCCTAAATGTCGTATCTCAGACCATTCATATACCTGGCAACCTTTTCATCATCACTTTTGCGATGAACTACCCTGATGTTTAGCTTGTAGAAATATTCAGTGTACTCCTTCATTGACATTAGCTTCTGTCTCAAATTATGCATCCTCTGAAGTAGAGTGATTTGATAATCCTTGGGTATGAATTTTGCTTTCATCTTCACAATCATTCTATCCTAACTCTTGATTTTCTGCTTGCCTTTGTAATGTCTGTCAGCTTGTAGTTCATCCCACCACAATGTTGCATGTCCTTTAAGTCTTGTGACAACATGTTTGACCTTCTTGTCTTCCTAGACATCTTCATAGTCAAAATACATGTCCAGAGCTCTAATCTAGTCTAGAAGCTCTTCAACATCCAGGTTTCCCTCATATACTGGAATGTCCATTTTTTCCCTAGCACCCATCCTTGCAACAACCCTGAGTAGGCGTTCATTTGCTACATCCTCTGCTGCAAATTCTTCTCCTTCATTTTTGGCTTCATTTTCACTTTCAGAATCACTTAGATCCCCAACACCAACTAAACACCTCTGCGCTATTTCCATAGCATCCATACTAGCATGTAAGTTACACACATCTCTTGCCTCTGGTGGATCAGATAATTTCCTGCCCCTTCTTCTTGGCATTTCCCTTTCCTCTGGTGGATTGGGTGTTTGTCTATTTCTTCTTCTCGGTACCATGGCTGTAAAATTCCTCCTTTCCCTGCTACAGAAATCAAAGAAAATTTTCCTACACTCTGATACCAAACTTGACGCAGACCCCTTCTGACCCTCGGGTTGAAGTCCTTTCACAGGATCATTCAAATTCCCCTTGAGCCGAAGCAGCTCTTTGATTCCTCATTGGAATCTCAAATTCCTGATCCAAAGTTCCTCCTGTTTCCCCACAGTCACTGTACACGACCGTGAACTTTTTCCCGAAATGGAATTTTGGGTTTCGGGACTCCTTGAGTCTTGATGTTGAGAACCTCTGTCTTCTCGATCTCCCAAACACCGAAATTCCGAAATGATGAAATGACTTCAATCAGCAATTAGCCCCCCAGGATATACCTTGGTCCATGTGATCACTATCCCCGTGACCGTAGTCCTATTTCAAGTTTTATAGATGCAAGAGTCCGACCTCTTGTCTTCTAGACTCCCAAAATGCCGATTCCTGAAAATCCAATATCCGAAATGCCGAAATGCTATTCTCACCGGGTCTTCTCCTTTCACGATTTCAGGTTTCCGGATGCCGAAATGCACGGACACCTTGTCCTCAGAACTCCCGAAGTTCCGATGGCCGAAATGTTGAAACCCCTCTGATGATCTCTTCCACGTGTCCTACTCAATCAGACGATCGTGATCCTTTCAGGGTTTTCTCCGAATCCTGGATTACTGCCACGTGTTCTCCCTCAGATGGACGGTCTTCATCATTTCACGATTTCGTGACTTGCAACCCCCAGTGACACAGATCCTCTGTCAACTTGAATCTCCGGTAGCCAAAATACCGACGGGATCCTCGATCTCCGCCACGTGTCCTCCACGGATGGACGACTATGATCTTTTCGGGATTTTGCCAGGTGCGAAGTCAAAATTCTCACCTCTGTTAGTCCCGATGTCTGAATCCTCGATGTGGGTGATCTCGCGACATGTGTTCTCCTTCCAATGGATGGTCTAGATCTATTTCGAGACCTTCAACATGGAGTGTCCCGACCTCTTGTCCTCGAGACCTCTGAAATCCCGAACTCCGACCTTCCACTTCTCTGCTCTACACTGATGAGAATCCTTTCAGACTTTGGGTACTTGATGTGTCAAGACCCAAAATTGCAACTCAGACTTCCGAAGTTCGAAACTCCAAAATGATCTAAAGGCCTCAAAAATCTTGATCAACGGTTGACGTTAACCTAGGCTATCCAATAGATGGCTCTGTCCTGACCATTATCCCTCTTGCATCTTCTGCAGATACAATGATCCCCACTGTTTTGGGATTCTCCTCGAAGAATTTTGACCGTCCAAACTTTTCCTCAAAGAACTCCAGTTCTAACTTGGCCTCTACACGATGACCAAAGACTCCTCTTCTACTCTTCAACACCTTGAAGGCGTGAACTCTCTTGATCTTCCTTTCTCGAACTCAAATATCCTATGAGATTTCTGCACGCACTCCTTACGGCACTCTTCAAATACGTCTAAGTATTTGAGTTCTTTTGACTCTGTGCAACTCCTTGCGACAGTAGTCTTCAACTCTCTCTTTGGTTGATAAGTTCTGAACTTCCAACCAACCTGTGCACACCTTGCATGGCTTCTATGCCCGACTTGCACTTCCGTGGGAAATGAGAACAACGGTATCCCTTCTGAGCTTTCAGAGATGAACTCTGAACCTGTTAACGTACTCCTTACGAACGCTCCACTACACTCCTTGCAGGAACTTTGAATCAAGAAGAGAAACAATTGAAACTCATTTCCTTACTCTCTCAGACTTCAAATACCCAACAAGAAATCATACATGCATAGCATAAAATCAAATGTACAACAGAAAGATTAAAACAACCACGAGCATAACATTCAACATGTATACACAAAAAGCATTAGAATACCATGAGTCTGAATCAAAGCTTCATATATTAATCTCATAACTTCTGTACATGGGCTCTTCTACACAACTCCCTGCTTCTTCTCTTCTCAATTGATAATATTAATGTTACAATGATACAACATGAGGGTGTCTATATTCGGTTTTCCCTCCTATGCTCTAAACTGTCTAATCTGCATTTAAATCTACCTACTCACATTAATTATGCATAAATACCTTCACCCACTACAGATGAGAGAAATCACTCAAGATATATTTACAATATCTAAGTGTGCTTCCTCTTAACTATTACATTAATGTTTCAAAACATTTCAAAAAATGTGCATTGGTGCTTTCCAGCTATCTTCTGTCTTCACACTTGCTTGCTGCTTATGATGCCTGTGATGCTCCTACATCAACAATAAGAATGCATGGGATTCAAAGCTCAAATTTTCTCTGTGGGTTGATCGAGTCACAACAAAGATGTCCCTAGGCATCTCCCCTTTCCAACTTGTGTATGGGACAAAAGTTGTTTTTCCTTCTTAGCTAGCTTTACCTGTAACAAAGTTCTTTCAAGATTATCAAAGAGAACCTGAAAATATGATTAGAAGGATTCATCAATTGGAGGAGGTCCAACAGACTAGAGATTGGATGATGGACAAAGCTCATGACCATCAACAAAGAATCAAGAAATCCTTTGAAAGAAAGGAAATAAGAGAATATTTCCAGCTGGGAGACCTGGTGCTTAAATGGGATGCACCCAGGCAGGACATAGGAAAGCACAAAAAGTTTGAAGCCCCGTGGATCAGGCCTTTCAAAATCTCTAGGTGTCTTTAAGTAACACTTACAGGTTGTAGGATGTGGGGGGAAAGGATTTTTTTTCTAGCCTTGTGAATGGGCATTTCCTGAAGAAGTGCTTTATTTCAGCAATAGGTGGCTCCCCTGTTTTTGTAAATATTGTTTTCCTGTTTGGTTTTCGGCTTTAATAAAGACTCCATAACCCAACACTAAGGCACTGAAGCTGCACATTCTTGGAAGCTCATAGGGAGCATGCCATCCCCCATGGAGCCTAATGTTATCACATAATCTCGTCAAGACCTTAGGGGTCTACGGTTTCTTCCTGAGTCTGTCCTTTTTCTTATCTTTTCCCCTTTTGCAGACTCGATCGTGGTTTCCCTTTTGCCTCTTAGCATGTATTTTTTATTTTATCACAATCATCCTTTCAATCGACCAGGTTTTCCTTGTTAGTATGCCGGAAAGAGATCGGCCCTAATTACCTCTATCTCTTCTAAAGGTCGATCCCTTCTCCTTTTACCTCCATCACTGAACCTTTGTCTTCCAAAGACTAAGTCTGGTTATCCAAGTCTCCATTTTCACTATCTGCAGGACCGAGAGTGGTTAAAAAATGACACAAATCAAGTGAGCAGGAAAATCTTAGTGTTCATCAAGTAAGATAGATGGTCATTAGGTAACTAGGACCATGGAGTTTCCCAAGGTTTAGTGCTAGGGCTTATCCCTGATGGTCAAATTCACGAAAGAATCTGGGTAATTTGATCAAGTGGGGACAGGTGGCAGCCGATTGCGAGATCTCGGGAGTCAACGTTTCAGGGTTTCCGTTAGCAAGTGCACCCATAGCCTTATGCCCCAAAACGTGAAGCCCTAAGAGCCGAGCCCATGGTCATAGCCTAGGTTTGTATGGAAAGGGAAGGGCCTAAAAAGGGGGGCATGTGTCAGGATCAAAAGTGCCAATGGGATGAGGTTCCAAAACACCGAAATAATCTCAGCCGTCCAACCAAAGGACACATGACGCTGATTTGAGATTTCACAGTTTTAGTCACTGTGAGAATGGAGAAAAGGTGCATCATGGATCCCCGGTGTGAGAAGTCCCGACACAATAAGGACTATTGAACAAGGAAGGATCTGGGCCATTGATCCTGGCGAGATAGGTGGCAAGAATTTGAACACTTCGCAGGATCCGGTGTCGGGGATTTTGAAAGAAGAGGAAAGAGAATTCCTGGTAGGAGGAACCCTGAGATGCCCATGGGCACGACCCCTGGGTCATATGGAAAGTAAGGTTGATGACTTGGACCTTTGAGAAATGGAATTTGGAAAAAAGGTGACAAGAAGTGGGTTAAAAACCCACTTATCCTAAGTTTTGGGTGTGAGAGCGCGTTGTGATAAGCAACACATAGATCTGGGCAGCCAAAATTTGCGTGCTTAGATCTACAGATGAAGATCCATATCTGACCCCCCCTGCCTTTCTACCTTTAGCGGAGGGGGGGAGGGGTTCGAGTTGATGGTTTTTAATTTTGGCCCCCCC